>WYDI02023595.1:0-46528 GCA_009867235.2 Psittacus erithacus | reverse complement strand
GGGTTGCCCAGGGAAGCTGTGAATGCTCCATCCCTGGCGGTGTTCAAGGCCAGGTTGGACAGAGCCTTGGGTGCCATAGTTTAGTGTGAGGTGTCCTTGCCCATGGCAGGGGGATTAGAACTGGGTGATTTTAAGGTCCTTTCCAATCCTAACTATTCTATGATTGGAGTGGTGTGAACTGGCTCTGGCAAAGTGGAAATGCCAGAGAAATTGGTATTATTTTTTTTAATATATATATTCAAGGTTTTAGTTGATCTGATGCTAGTGGGTACTTTTGGCACACAAGAAGAACACTTTTAAAGTGATGTTCTGTTAAACTGTAATAAACAAGAGTTTAAGATGAAGTTGAAGAGATGAGATGCAAACAGAACTGTTTACAAGTCCAAGGAAACATCTAATGCTTGGGTGATGAAAAGTGAAATCACAGATTTTAGGAGGAAATATTGCAGTCAGCAGGGACATTGGTTCCCCTGGAAACAAATCAGTAGGAATTACCTGTCTTGCCCTTCAGAGATGATGGCTTTTTCGTCTCCTGACTTTGAGGAAAATGCACTGAAAATCACATGTCCAATTGTGACCCTTTTAACAAGAATATTTGCCAGGAATGATGTGCTGTCTAAACCCTGGCCCAGCCATTTAGATCTTATGCTGTTCGGATTCTAGCTACGTAAACGCCATGCGGTGCAAGCTGACTGTGGTGGAGTTTACTATGCACAGTGCAGGGAAGGAGCCCATCTTCTGGAGCAAAGAAGCAAGGAGGGCAGCCAAGGCTCTGTGAAAAGCATGCCTGTGAGGGGTGCAGTGTATGGTGAAGCCTGGAAGTTTACATGGAGTCTACATGATCTTGTCTTCAAATTTAAGGGTTTTGAAGTCAGCATCCAGTTGTTGCTATGCATGACTTTGCCTGGGTTGGTTGCTGGCGCCCAGGCTGTCGTTTTAACAGATAGATAGTGAAAAACAAGCTGGAAAATGCTGTATATTTATGTCCATAAACTCACCTCCACTCCCACATGCTTATCCCTCTCTTCTTCGGGTTTTAGCAGCCCAGTGCATAAACAAGTATGTAACTTGTATGTGCAGCATAA
This sequence comes from Psittacus erithacus, assembly GCA_009867235.2. Classification (NCBI taxonomy): domain Eukaryota; kingdom Metazoa; phylum Chordata; class Aves; order Psittaciformes; family Psittacidae; genus Psittacus; species Psittacus erithacus. Next base: position 45,443 of record WYDI02023595.1, on the reverse strand, counting down.
ATTAACTAATTTACAGTGTGAGGAGCACAAAAGGACTCATGAATTCACAAAGATTATCTTTTGTAATCAACTGAAAGCAAAGTGATGAAACCGTTTATCCAGCTCATTAAGTGAACTGACCCCTGAAGGTTAATGTAGAGTTATTGAAAGTGCCGGAGCAGTGAAGGAGGGAGAGGGGTGTCAGAGAGGCTATGGCATGTGTAGTCATACCGCCTCTGTGCAGAGAGGGCTGTGGGGTGGGATTCAGTGCAATGATTTCTTTGTTTTTCAAGCACTTCTTGAATAACAGAATAGCTTGTGATCCAAAATATACCCCTAGTGCTAGTAAGCAGCTTCTCTCACCTGTTCTCCAAACAGCCATAGATCTGAAACCTGAGGAGCGACGCTCATTAAAGGGTAAAAAGTATCCTTTGGTGAACATGAAAGAAAAAAGCACACCACATGCGAAATAATAGCTGTTAACTGAATGTGCTTAACAGGTCAACGGCAGCATACAATAAGCCTTTTTCCTCCCACCTATATTGGTTGTACAGTGGTACAATTTTACTAGCTGTATAAATTTCATTGATTGATCTGGATAAAAGGAGTAGCAAGCCAGTACCACTTACTGGCGTCTGCCATGTGATGGGTATTTCATGACATGTCTGATTAAATAACTTTCTAGGTAGGAGGTATTTCAGTGACGTTGAAGTTGTCTGACTTATTTGATGTCACAATGATCATCCGCCATTCACCTAGGAAGACAATGGGTGGAGAAGAGGTATGGTACCCACTTGTTATCCCTAGAAGTACTTCTGGATCTTCCACATTGCAGAAAGGAATAGCAGGGAAAGTGTTAACTTCACATTCAGCACCTGCTTTAAAGGTTTCTGCCTTGATTCACTTTGCAGAGAGCAGGGGGTGGTGTGGGAGGAAGAAGGATGCAGCGACTTCAGCTGTTTGAAGAATTCCTGCCATCAAGCATCTACCGGAGGTCTGAAGACAGGCTTTGTAAAGTGCACTTCACGTTGATCTCTGTTTCACTTAGGCTGATGTTCAATGCTGACAACAAGCTGTTCTGCAGCAGCTCTTGTTATTTTCCTAGACAGCACCGTTAGGACTGTACAAATGGCAGCAACAGGGAAAGAAATATTGAGAGCATCATTATTCTCTAAGTGAGTTTCTGTTGTTACAGAACTTAGAGAGTCAGGAGCATTGAGACCCATAAAAGTGTCTTTGATTATTAGTTCTTATGATTTCATCTCTTTTGCTGCATTGGAAATAAGCTGGGATCCTGAATGAAGCGTGCACTTAAGATGATGGCATTTCCTGGAATTTATGGAACACATGCTTTTTAGATTGGATATAAGGAAGAAGTTGTTTACTGTGAGGGTGGTGAGGCACTGGAATGGGTTGCCCAGGGAAGCTGTGAATGCTCCATCCCTGGCAGTGTTCAGGGCCAGGTTGGACAGAGCCTTGGGTGCCATGGTTTAGTGTGAGGTGTCCCTGCCCATGGCAGGGGGATTGGAACTGGATGATCTTAAGGTCCTTTCCAATCCTGACTATTCTATGATTCTATGATTCTATGCTATAACATGATGAATTGGTATAATACGTTTGAGTGTTCATAAGATAGAAATACTTATTCTGCACTTAAATAAAATTAGAGGTAGTTTAGAATCAAATCTAATTTCTAGACAAAATCTTGCAGGACTCAAAGTAAGAAAATAATGTTGAAGAAAAGGCATCTGTTTTTTGCCTTAAAACCAGTGAAACCCCATGGCATTCTGTTTATTTTTTCCTCCTAGGTTTAGAAATACATTAACATTCTCTTCCATGCAAAATCCAAATGTATAAAGTACTTGGTAATTCATCTACCTGCTTACGTTTCCAAATGGCAGAGCTGTAGCTTAAGCCAGCTTGTGATAATGTACTTATTGGCCAATATCACTGATAGCATCAGCGTAACTGGCTTGGGAATTTTATTTTCTGCTTGCATAGGATTTAGGTAATGCTTATAATGCTGAGCAAGCCACCACATCTGTTCCTGGAGACAGAAAGCTGGCTCTGTAACCTAACTGCATGGAGATGGGGCAGGTTGTAAGGAGTGAAGGAGCTGCCCTGGGTGTTATGTGACCGGGCCTCCTCATGGGTATCTCACATTTGCTTTAACACCTCAAAATACCAAAGGACATCTGGGCTTTGACTAAACATTCATTGAGTACAGCATGAGTGATGACTGGGCTCCAGCTTTCTGTACATGCATTCCTGGTCACCACGGAAAAGGAAGCAATTAACTGTTGCTCAATTAGCAAAGGAGGAACACATATTTAAGTTGTATTACCTTGCTTCTTCTATAGGCTAATAGTGCTAAGGTAGCTTATCCGATCTTGGTAAGAAACAGGTTTTTCACCTAAGAATTTTTCAGGCCCTTTTTAATGCAAAACACAGAAAAATTGTCTTGAATTTTCCTGTCCTTTTCAGAACTTAGAGCACCTTGTTACCCAATTGTGCTTTCACAGGTTCATTGATGTCACACTAGAGATGTAGTTGAATAATTATACAAACTCTTCCTGAGGCAAAAGAGCAGGCTTATCAGTTCTGGCAGATGCTTTTAGGCTCTGCCTCCACAAGGAGTTTTGGACAGGCACATCTTTTGCAGCATGCCATTTCCATGTCAAATGTGGCTCTATATGTGCTGTTGTCCCTCTCATGGGGTCCAGATCTAGAGCAGTGGGCACGCTATTGTAGTCTAGTCATGTGAACTGCTAGCTCATTTGTGTCATGTAGGCAAGTGACTGGACTGACAGCAGGAAGATGTTAATATTTGATTATGACCAGTCTGATATTTCATTAGTGTCAATCTCTTCTTGCATGTTAAGCTTCTTCAGAAAAGAAGTGTTGTCCTATCTGCATGTTTATTTCCAGCCCCATCTTGCCAATTATTCAGGCTTTGTCATTGAAATCCTGTCTGTAACTAGAAAAAGTCCTGAAGCCAAATCTCTTCAGGGCCTGCTTATGCAATGGAAAGCAGTTTAGAGATTATTGCCACTATAACAAAAAGAGATGGATCTGAAACCAAAACTGGCAATTTAACAGGCAATTAATTGTCCAGGGTACAGAAATAGCCTGCTGTGCTTCTGAGATGCATAAAACTGTCTGCAGAGCAGGGGTCAAGCTTGTGAGGGCCAAGCTGGAGAGCTTCTGTGGCATATTACAGACATACCTATAAGGGCAGCTCCAACTCCTCACCAGAGGAACAAACTGTTGGACAAAAGTCAAATTTGAGGAAATACTGCTGCAATTTGGGCTTGTATTGGAAGTTACTTCCCCATAAATCTGGTCTAAAGCTGTAAAACTTGGCTGTTGTCTGCCACCACTGCTTGTTAAAATGGCCCTGTTTTCTTTTCTAGGATGAGTACATAAAGAGTACTGATTGAGCAAGACCTTCTTAAGCTGTGGGTTCACTCGTGGTCTATATATCCACGCTCATGTAGTCCTTGCAGCATTTCCTTGGAAACAAGCTCTGAAGAGTCATCACTGAGTTATTGCAGGATGGATTCAGAGCCAGATAAAAAGGACTTTAGTTCCATGCTGTAAGTGTAATGGCTGTTGCAATGAGTCCCATGTTCCTGTGAGGTGCCCAGCAGAATGAAAGCTATTGACACACAGTACTGGTAAACATGTTAATCATGACGTAGGACAAGCGGCCAACTGATTGCAAATCTCACTGCAGAGTACGGTAATTGCCATTCCTGTGGGTGTATAGAAGGTGTCCTGAAATGTGATGACCAATTCACATGCTGTTAAATGCTCTTTGCTTCCATTGGCATACAGGAGAAGGGACTTACTATTTTCCTTGGGTAAAAAACATCATCTTGTTGTCTATTGCAAAAGAAAGGAGTGGTTAGGTATTGTGGAGGCTGTGTAGGAGCTGCCTTTTATGATGAGGTGTCAACTGAAGGTCAAGGCAATATTTCTGCAGGAGTTCATTAGATAGCATTTAGTAAGATGATGTTTCCTGAAGGAATTCCTCTCGCTGAGAAAGGTCAGTTGATAAGGAAGTGATACAGTGGATACAGATGGCTGCATATGTTTGAGAGGAGAAACTACACAATCGGAATTTGTCATAAAAGGGAAACTAGAACTACAGAATTAAAGAAACAAGTGAGCTGGGCTCCAGCATCTGCTACAGGCTTGTTCCCATAGGAAGTCTCAGGGGTGCTAAGAAAATCATTGCTATGCCCTAGAAGCAAACCAATCTTTCCTGACAGATAAGTAAAAACCTATTATCAAATAGCAGATATTTAGGGAAATGGTGCTGTAGGGCCTCAGCTGATTGTCTCACTTGGCTCCAGATAACAAGGTGCCTGCTGTGGGAAGATCCATTCTGATGGCTGCCCTCCTGACTTAGTACCATTAAGCTGTGGTACAAGAGTTAGATCACACCACCAATGAAAAGGTAGGGTGAGATGCTGCAAGATGAAGTCAGATGGGTTTCAGGTTAAGAGTGGGGAAGCACTGTGGTGTCATTTCCATCTGGAAAGCCCAGGTAGGGTGTGATGTGCTAGACCAGAGGAAGTAGAGCTGAGAAAGCTCCCCTCCTCACAGGGGATGTAATATGACTGTCAGTTCTTGGTTACTGTGATTGATGTCTGTAGCCCACCAAAGAAAAGCCACTCATGAGTGACGACAGAAGGCCTTGTGTGGTCTTTCACTGCCATCTTTGAGTGCCCAGCTTCTGCCTGATATAGTGGAGGCATAGCTCAGGTGTTTGCCCATGCCATTTAGGTGCTGTGCTGCAACCCAGGTGGGAGGGAATCAGAAATAATTATTAAGGATTTTAAGTGGTTCTGCCTAAAAAGCCTTTTCTTGCAGCTTACCTAAAGTATAGTGGATCATTCCTAAAGTGAGAACTGCAGCTTTCCATTTGAAGAGAAATTGAATGAGAGCTGGGGTCTGTGAAAGCCTTTTCCCTCTTCTGGATTTCTTGAGATGGTTTTTTTGCTCCAGGTCACAAAGCAGCATGTGGGCAGGAAGGATTACCCATGCCCGTTTCCTTTTTCTCGTTATGCAGATGCAAGATCCGAGAACTGATCATGATTCTTCTTTGTCTTATCAACATTTTTCTCTTTCATTGGCTATGATTGTAACATGAGGATTTCTGACTACACTCCAGTGAAAAATGAGCATGCTGCACACCTGGGAAAGCAGAGTTCTTGCTCCCAATACTGACCGCAAGCCTAAGCTGTCCTTGTAGCTCACTGTTATGGAAAAAGCCTGAAGCTGTCTGGTTACTTCATTGTTCTGCTTTGAAATAACAGAGTTGAGTTTTTCTGTTTAAAGGGGGAATGTCCTTCATGCACTTTTTGTTCACTTTTCAAAGACTGGGTCTCATCAATCTTCATGATACATCCAGATAGTAACTGCACCTCAGCAAGTTACTAACACAGGGGGAAATAGTGCTGTCCCTTTCCTGGCTGTAATTGTCTGCAGAGTGGTGTATGTCACTTCCAATTTGAACAGCAGCTGAAACGCTTTTGGTGTGTTTTGCCTAGCAGTTATTCCTAGGAGGAAAACCTTGTTCCTGCCTATTTACAGCTTAATTGGTAGTGGGAGAGATTGGCTTGCTTTGTTGGTGCTGAGCAGGTGAAGGTTAGAATGTAATCATCGCTAAACAAGACCCAACACGTTACCTTACAGGTCTTTTGAGTGTCTTTCTGCCTGACATTAGGATTCCTATGCTTGACCACATTAACAGTTTGTTTTGGTTTCTCTTTTTAACCTGGTGACTGATTTATTGACATTGCAATCAAATAATCACCAGGAGAATCAGTGCAGTGTACTTCAGCAGAAACAGTGCTTAATATGTCAGTTTTTATTAAGCAAGACTCGTTACGTGGCTAAACACTTGAGTAAAGCACTCCACATAGGACTGAGCCCAGTGTGCTTTCACAGAAAGTGTGCTAGTGCCTCAGTGAATGGATTTAAAAGGTTAAAGTGAATGTGAAAAGATCAGGAACAACCTCATGCTGCCAAAGAGGGAGAAAACGATTCAGATTGGGAGGCAGAGAGGGTTTCCTGCGAGCAAGTCTCCTTGGTCACCTATGACTCTCTGGGTCCTGGCTCTGTTCACTGGCTGGAATGTAATGAACGATGTGACTTTCCTACCATAAGTAAGCACCCAAAGAGACACATAGAACATGGCACTGAGCAAGGATAGAGTTCTTGGAAATAAAATAAAATGTTTAATGGGATAACATCCAACAAAACTAAGGCAGTCCCATAGTTTAGCTAAACTAGACTGGGGTTCTGAATCAGCATTTGGAGGAGTCTCTCAGTCTCTGCTCTCAATAGTGGGAAGCTAGGTGGCCAGAATAGTGACTGTTTTCCCTTCCCCACACTGGGGGGTGTTACAGGAAGGTGGCGCTGGTTTTACCCATCACAATAAATATTTGGAAGGATATTGCCACTTGATGTGCACTTTAAAAAAAGGTTTTAATGTCTGGACACAACTGTGGAATAAAATCAATGTTTCTTTTCTGGCAGGCTCAGTGCTTGTTGGTTTTCTGCATCTCCATGGAAGTGTACTGAGGTTCAGATGTGGCTTTATGCCTTCCTTTTATGCATAGAGGCTCCTTTACTATGCCCCCTTATGTTGCATCTGTGATGGAATAAACATGATCAAAAGGCAGATCTGCAGACACCTAAAGGTCAGAAGCTTTGGATGGCCAGGCTCAGAAGACCCAACTAGTCTGACTTTTCAAGCCAAAGAACAAAGCTGTCTTCTAATTTTTATAGCAATGATGGTATATTATGGTTTTCAAACACTAAAGAAAAGCCAAAACCACCCAAGTTCTGTAGTGTTCATTTTTGAGTTCAGAGATAGCAGAGACACAGGAAGTCTTTAATCACCTTTCTTTACTCCTTCAAAAGCAAAATCCTCTTTGAAGAGAGCCAAGGAGAGCATTTCACCTTGTATTAAAAACAGGAATGATGATCACCTTTCTGAGATCTCCTGGACTAAGGAACCAGGCTCCTTTTACTGAGATGGCCAGTAGGATCCAGCGCTTGTGCACAATAATCAATGCTGAACTGGTGTTCTTTGTGGCATCACTTCTGGGAATCCCAGAGCTGCTAAAACAACAACTCCAGCTATTGAACCAGTCTCGCAGGTAATCAACCTTTCCCTCATATCATGTGCTGGGTTTCTTTTTAATTAGAAAAAAAATGCTGCTTCTTCCAAGCAAAAGGCTTCTGTCATTAGCACTGTGTGTCTGTCTGGGCATTTGGTCCCAGATTAATTTAGAAGCTGAAGCAGGAGCAGTCTCATGAGTGAATTGAGGTTTTTCCCCTGTCATCATGAAAGATCAGTACTGCTATAAAACCCTTTCAGGAAAGTCCCACTTTGAAATGGCCTTTAATGCCGGTGATTTCTAATGGGATGCTGAAATATGACAGCAGGAAAGTGTGCAATGGGCTCCAAAAGTCTAATGACAGTCTAACGTTTATCTTTTGTGTTGCTAATCTCTCCTGCTGCCAGTAGATTAGTTTTCAGTCTGTTGAAATAAAAGCTCATTCACCCTTTCAGGTCTCAACACTATACAGCTGCAATGTAGGTTCTGATTGCTCTTTTCACTCTCTGGGTGCCTTAAGTTGAACCTTACTATGGTGGCTTTGGTTTGGGTTTTTTTTCCTTTCTGCGCTGTTTTTCTGCCACCTCTGTTCCCTGCTGTCTCTTTCATATGGCATATTGCTATGGATCCACCGCAGTTTGCCATGTCCCAGTTTCCAGCTTGTTTCAGTGTTTCCTGTTCACACCTGCGCCTGTTTGTGTACCTTTCCACAGCAAAATCTACCCCACACCCCAGCTCTTGTGCCATGTTGACCACCAGCAGACAGCCCCTAAGCAGCACTTTTTTAAGGGCCACTGAAGCTCCAAACACTGCATCGGTGGATGTGAGAAATGTGGCTTTTGGCTCTCTGCTCATCTGACCTTGGATGTGACTTCCTGCCTCTTCAGGGAATTCAAGTGGAAAGAGATTAAGCTGCAGCTACGGTGGGATTATAGCCTGTCTTGTGTAAGAGTAGCTCTACAAACCTATGTTATGCCATGATGAAAATGACAGTAATACTTGGTTGAGGAGGCTACAATGATGTGCATGCATCTTGGATTCTTTGACATGTTCTCCATTTAGATTTTTCCTGCAATGTAATCCTCAGATGTTCAGTTTCATTTGTGTCACTTGACATAGATTAATGACACTGCAGCTCTGAATAATTTTATTACCTACTACTGTGTATTGATGCTAATGAATTATGTTATTTCTGCACCATTATGTGTTATCATCCTTCAGTACAACTGAGACACAATGTATTGGTACTTGAACGATGTCCTGCTGCTTCTTATAACTTGAACTGTGTTTTACTTCCATGGTTTTAGATCTTAAACTTCCCTTGATTTATATGGCTCATTTGATGGTACATTTCTGAGTCCCTGAGTGACTGCCCACGAACTCTTTCTTTCAGAAGAAATACAGATTATGAAACATCTAATACTCTGTCCAGGCTTCCCCAGTGTATTTCCATCAACTCAGTGATGAAGAAATGCACTCATTCTCAGCAATGTTTTTTGACTCATTCACTAGTTCTATTTGGAAACACGCACTAGAGCTGGCGTGCAAGGCTGTGTGGTTTAGGCATGATGAAGCTAATTGGATTATGCAACTGAAAGATCTTAAGGGACCCTCTAGATAGTTAATTTTTAAGTTTTTAAATAAGGTTTTTCACCTCAAATGTGACCTTGTTTTTCAGTTTAGATGTCCCGTACTTTTGTTTGCTGTTTGTGGAATATGCTAACAGCTTTTTGCTTGTTCAGTAGACTGGAACTTTAATTAAACATCAGTTGTCTGGCACCTTTTGTCATATATGACCCCACTTCTACTGTGAGCCACATTCTGTTCATGGTCTATTTATAGCAAAAGGCCTTTATTCAGTATTTGTGTTGGTATGAAGAAATGGAGTTAATTCATAAGTATATAAAATCCTAACACCTGCAGTCATACTGGTCTGTAAAAAAATGAATCTGGTTTTATTGGGGAGTAAGGGAGAAGAGTAAATAAATTACACTGCTGCTGTAATAACTGCCTTTATGTGTTGTTATTTAGTGACTTTCAGACCTATATCATTTGAGCAATATTGCTAGTAAGAAATCAATGTGCTCAGGCAATTACCAAAACAGGGCAGTCCCATAAGATTTGTTGTGTTGGTTGTCATAAATAGAATGGAAGGCTACCTGTAAAGGCAATAAAACACTGCAATGAAAAGCCTGGCTAATTATGTTTGTCTGCAATTTCAATTTATAATACCACCTCAATAGGTATTAGACTTCAGAATGAGTAAAGTATTTTGGATAAAGGAGATGAAGTCAACAGAATTTAGTAGGTTATAAGGTCATATAGGACTTGTATTAATTTTAAGGCAGGTCTGCTGTCGCATGGAGTATCAGCCAATGTAGAAGAGGTTTCCTTAGGTTCATGTAAATGATCTTGTTCAACCTGACCACATTCAAAAAGGTGAACCAGGTAAATCACTAGCTCAGCTCTGAAGTTCCATAAATGCATCCCTTCCTGCGATCCCAAACTGCACGAGTAGCAAGGTTTGGTTTTTAGAACAAGTGATCTTTTATTCTAGATGTCTGCAGTATGACTTGAAGCTGGTAGTGTTAGGTATTGGGGCAGGGATCTGGGAGATAAATGACCCGCCTGTTCCCTCTTGGCTGGGACCTGCAAGGAGCTTTTCCTCAGAACTTGGTGTTTGCAGCACCAAACTTCCCTGCAGATTTGCAGTTTATCAGGATGCACATTCAAGCTCCTGACACTGTCAACTTGCCTGTACTTGCAGGAGTAGTGTACCCATGTGCTGCTTCTTCCAGACTTACTTTTGAGGAAGTATCAGGCGGCTTCACCTAAACTCAAGTACTTCTTGAACACTGCTGGTTCTTCTTAAATGAACTTCTGAGCGCAGAGCTGGAAAAAAAGTTATGAAAGAAACCTTAAAAAAAAGGCAACAAAAAAACTTTCCTAATATTCTTTGACATCTTAATATTCTATGACAACAGTTAACAGTAGCTATTCTCGGCTGTTCCAGCATCCTGACTTTCTCGCTTGGGATGTTGAAGAAATAATTAACCTGTCAAGAAAGACTTCTCTTAGTTCTTTTAGCCACCGTCTCTCTGACACTTCCCAGAAGTCATAGCATCACAGAGTAGTTAAGGCTGGAAAGGACCTTATGATCACCTAGTTCTAATCCCCCTGACATGGGCAGGGACGCCTCACAATAGAAATCAAGCCTAAACTAGCTCAATATCTAGCACCTCTGGCTAATCACAGCAGCCTTCTGAACTCCATCCTGCTAATAAACCTTCTGAACACTGATCAACATTCTGAGCTCCATCCTACTTTATCAAGAGAGTTCACTTTGTCTTCTCTTTGCTTACATACTTACTTTCTGCTGCTTCTATCCAACAAAGTATAGTTTTACTGACTTGGAGCTGATTATGATGTCTGTTTTTCATTTCCTCCTTTTCCCAGGAATAGAATTTTCTGGTCTCCTTGACCAGGTACCAGCTGGTTTATTTCTTGATATGTTACAGGATTTTTTAAAGTCATTATACGATTTAAATGGTTAATGAAGGTTTTCGACAGGATTATAATATCAGGAAATGAGCTGATGCATCTGGTTTACACACTGCAGCATGTGGTTGTTTGTCTTTGAATGTGTTACTCCCTTTGTCAGGTATCTTCCCATCACTTCGATATGCTTATGCTGCAGTGAGAATTGCTCTCCTTTCTAAGAAAGCCTTGAAAGGCAGACAAAGATGCAAAGCCTAAAACCAAGATGAATGGTTTTAGGAAGTTATTTGTTCTAGTGTAACAGAAACCTGGTACTTGATGCCCAAGTTGTATATCAATGTAATGATTAAAACACTTGTTATCACCTGACAAGGTGTAATGCTCCAACCATTTGATCATATCAACCCATCCTAGATAGCAGGATGCATACCTACCCATATGATATGATCATATCTACCCATCCTTCTAGCTGCACTTCTACTGATTTTCAAGAGATAAAGTTACACTGCCTTCACACAAAAGGCATTCCCATCGAGCCTGCTGTGAGATGGGGGAGGTAGAAGAGGGAGGAGGTATAAATGTATCATCCCCTTGGCCTTTTGTGTGCTTCTATAGTTGATGATGATCACAATATATGATAGCAATCTCTGAAGCAATTTTACTACTGAAATACCAACATGTTAAAATGGGGCTATATTTGCAGCTGTAAGCTCACGGGTGTTTCAAAAAAACCTCTGAAAGCATCAAGCAAACTGTGTGCTAGAACAGATTTAGTGAACTTCTTATTTTGTTCTGCAAACGATTGCATGGTTTAATCCTAAATGCAAGATTTTGGAAAACTGCAGTGAACTACTTAGTGCCAGGACTTCGTAAATCAATAGAATACTGCAGTGCTTAAATAACTGCACTGAGTTGTGCTCTTGTTTTATTCTGCTCCTGGTGTGACTCTGCTTTGGTTTCTCAGGGTCTTCCTCACTTTAATAAATCACTGCTGTGATGGTGGCTGGATGGTATTTATAATTCATCTGCCTCATAGCATTTGTTAGCTTCTCCCAAGTAACAAGCTACAGGACAAGAGGGACAAGAGGAAATGGCCTCAAGCTGCATCAGGGGAGGTTTAGATTGGATATTAGGAAAAATCCCTTCTCTGAAAGGGTGCTCAGGCATTGGAACAGACTGCCCAGGGCAGTGGTGGAATCGCCATCCCTGGAAGTGCTCACACACAGCGTAGATGAGGCCCTCAGTGCTATGGGTTAGTGGTGGCCTTGGCAGTGCTGGGGTAAAGGTTGGACTTGATGAGCTTAAAGATCTTTTCCAATTGAATTGAATATTATTTCCAATCTTAACAAAGGTTACTCAAAGAATGTGAGAGTGTTCCTGTGACAAGTAGCATAGAAAATCAACATACAGATACTTGCATACTCAGTATTAAGGCAACTGAGGTTTTGTAAAATGGATTTTCCAAGCACACACGTAATTCCATAGCCAACATTAAACTGAAAGGTTTTAAAATATAAATAAAAAGACAGTCTAATGCATTTTGAACCAAACAGGGTAAAGAGGTCTTCAACCGTGTGACACGTTTGTTTTACAGCGGGGCTGGCCTGGGCCATTTAGCTACCTGCTCACCCCTGGCAGCTGAAACTGGGCTGAACAGCCCCTTAGCAGTACTGCATGGCTGCATATTGTGCTGTGACATGGCTGTGATTGGGGCTTGTCAGCTCAAACAGCTCCACAGAACTGTTGCTCTTTAGCTGGGCTCAGCAATCAACTTGACAGATGAACTGAATGTCATTAATATTTTGTCGTGGCTGTTATGACAGGGACTTGTAGAGTAAATTTTATGCTTGGCCTGATAAGTCTTCATGACAGTGTTGCAAAGTTAATTTGGGTCTGTAGCTGCAGTGAATGAAGCAGCGCTGGAATTGAGCCTTCTCTCTGAAACTTCTTTTCTGTTGGGTTGTCTTATTATCTCTGCCACTGGGTCGCTGCTGTCTCTGATGTAACACAACTTTGACAGCTGAATCCTTGACCACAGAATGCCTCCCAAAAACCAGCTGTGGTTTTCCTAGCAAAGACATTGTAGAAGCGGTCACTTTTGTACAAAATACAGGTGTAAAATAGCTGCAGCCTCATCTGCTTCTTCAATGGACTGAATCCTGGTTTCTTAAAGAGACATGCTAAGTACTCTGCCAATATCAAGTATTACATTTTAATAATCTAGGCGTAGTTGTGATGTTGCAGCAGGCGCCTGCTGTTAGAGTTGTGCTTTGACTCCATCTGTGAGATGAAATACATCCTTTGAATCCCAGATCCTTTCCTCCTGCCTCAGAAGTTTAAAACCCAAAAATTGTCTTAGATTAACCTCATCAGAGTGCAATACCTTGAATACAATCTCATTGTGAGGGTTTCAAGAGTGTGCATGCAGGCAGTAAGGCAATGCATCAATACCCATCAGCTACTCCATGTTTATAAAGCAACAGGAGGCTGCTTCCTGTGAGTGTAAAAGGGTTTTGTTTCCTTGGTCTTACTGCAACCATGCTGTGTCAACCTCGCTGCTGGGGGTGCAGGTAGGAAAGCACAGAGATGCCCCCCCCAAAAGGGAACTGTGCATCACACCAGGCAGTGCCAACAAAAGCCCCTCTTGTTCTTCCCAGCTGCGGACGTATGAGGTCAGCTTATTCAGGGCTGTCATGAATAAGGGCAAATATGGGAGTTTTAACAAGTGCTGTGTCCAACACTGAGATCAGCGGTATTCATGGCCAGCAAATATTACCTAGCTCATTTGCTTGTACATAGCTACAGGAATAAATCACCAGAGGCAGACAGAGTACTGCAGCCCTTGTCCAAGCAGCTGAATTTGGTTAAATTGATTATGTGGGCACAGCAGCATTATGGTGTCTTTTGGTGGCATCCTTCTGGGGTGTACACAGTGGCAGATGTCCTGACTTTTGCTCTGTGCAGGAAAACACATATATCGAAAGGGCTAGTGGGCAATGCTTACCTGGTATAAATTGATGTGACTTCATTAACTTCAGTGGGACCATGCTGATTTAGAGCTGCGGAGGAGCTGGCTCTATGAAGCAGTCAAATGTATAAATGATTGCATAATCTACTAGGAAGTCAAGTCAGGCCAACCTCTGCGCTACGACATTTCCTCTGAAGCTCACTTTAATAAGGTAATATTTTCTTCCAGCTCCATAAATGCAAATCAACTGAACCGCACTTCACATACTTTCTGGTTTAATTAGAAACTCTTAGTCCAACTATACTGCAACGGCAGGTGAAAGTGAGTTATTCCGGCTATTTCTCATTTTAATTATCTTGATTAGCTTTCTCTTCTGTGCAGTTTTATTATGTCTCGTTTCAGAAATGTCCTTTAATTTTAGGCAATAAATAAACTTTTATTTAGCAAGCTGGGGAAACTGGAGGATATGATGCAAAGAAGATTTAACTCATTAAGCATTAATGTTACTAATATTCTTACAGTAATTATTCGTTAAGTTGATTGAGCAGAAAAGTTGGCTTGGCTTCTCTTGTGGATCATCACATTTTATTTGCATGTGCTACGAAAAAGATAGAAATAGTAAAGCTTACCTAAGTTAATTCTTAAGAGGACATAATGCACATATGAATTTCTCACTACTCAATGTGCTTAAGGGCTCCCATTTGGGATTTAGCTGGAAAACTCCATGTATATCCTTTCACACACTTTTAGAGGAAGTGATATCTATTCCTTCATAGTTTCTGACAAAAAAGGGTAGCTAGGAAGGAAGGAGAAAACCTCCCTTTCTAGCCTCCAGAAAATCCTATCATAAACAGAATTTCTAATATCATATACATATACACACATATGTATATGTATGTATATATATAAACTCCAAACAACAAACCCAAACTGGAGGATGTTACTGTGTCTGCAAAAGCTTCTGTTGCTCTGCATTTCGCAGGGGCAGTAGTGTGTGTCTCTGTTTTCCCAGTAGACCCATGTATTAAATGTTTTCAAAGACAGCTGCAAAGAATGGGGCACAGGAATGAAGAAGCAACCTGAAGTCAGCCTGTTTATGTAATATGGGAGGAAAGCTGAGGAATTTCTTGATCCTGGAGCCCATGAAGCTTCCAGCTACTAAAATGCCTGATACAGAGGATGCATGTTGAATTCAGACCTCTGCATATGTACCTGCACTGTTAGAGAACCTCCTCTGAGCTGCTACAGTGCCTGGAGATGCCTGTATTTCACAATTACTTCTCCTGCTGGGCTTTGTAGCTCTCTGCAGAACTGCAGATCAGAATTGTCTCTCTCTTGGCAAGATGTCCTCAACATCTGATCTCCCCAGAATCTGTGCCCCAGGGATGTCATTGAGGACAACCATAAGGATGACTGATGGAAGTACATCAGGCTACATGTTGAGTGCAGGGAGGTTTGTGTGAGTGTAATGTGCAATGAGGTTGTGCACCTGCCTGGGAAGTGTAGGACTGAAGTCCTAGGACAGTGCAATAACTACAAGGCTGTCTTGGGAGCTGGTGGGTAACACTCTTTACCCAGTTCCCAAAACTGTGCTACTTGGCAGGAAACTGCTCCAGGCTTGAGAGGCTAGGGAATGGGACAAGAAAATGGAATACAGGTCCCCATATATGCCAGTGCTGGGTATACCTTTTCACAAAGAAAATGGTGATGTGAACGTGAACCTCCTCTGCTCTCTGATCTGAGGATGGATTTAAAGTTGAGTTTTCAGATCGCCATGCAAGCGCTGTCTCAGTGAGCTGATTCAAAAGGCTGTCACCACCACTCTTGCACACGTTTTGAAAGGTAAATTTGATTATTGAGGCTTACACTTTGTTATACAACTTCCAAACAGTGAAAATTAGATTGCTTTCCATACTCCATCTTTTATCCCTCCTGAGCATCCCATGCTCACTGAAATCCTACCATAGACTGACGAAACGGAGCCAATTTGAGGCAGAAGTATGCCAGTCTTTCACCTTTTATCCCATCTTCTGCTACTTGCCACTGCTGGCAACAATCCCAGGCTACTGACTAGACTTCTCTTTGCTCTCTGTGAGACTGTTTTCCAAGCTGTTGTTGGAACTAATACAAACGAGGACACTGGATATTGCAAAAGCCTGACCTGATTGTGTCCATTACATAGGACCGAACTGGCACCTTGGCTCTGTTCTTTGGACAATGGTTTATTGAGTAAAACAGACTTTCACAGTGACAGTATTTTGGGGCTATAGCCTATTAATATTTGCTTCAACCTTAAGCTCTTAATTTGAGCTGCTAAGAACACATGATGACAGGCGGTCTCCTGTTGTTTTACCACAAAACTTCATGCTCTCACACAGGAGAGCCTTGAGACGGCTAAGTATGAACACAGCTGAAAAGGGGTTAAGATCTCAGATATAACAATACAATGGTGAAAATGAGATAAACTAATACACATCAGTGTGAGCGGAAAACAACCTCTACTGCAGCTCATTTTTCTCCTGTCTTGGAATAAGTCAGCTTGCAGAAATGAAACCTTCTAAGGAAAAGCTGACTTCCAGTACTGTTGAAGGCGGTAGGAAAGCTTTGAAGAGGTTCTTGTAGTGGACAGCACTGATCCCATTGGGAGCTCTGGGTCTGGCTGGAGCCCTGCCTTCTGAGGAGATGGGTTAAATAGAACTCAGAGCAGGAGGCACAACCTGAAAGCAGCTCTCTGGGCAGTGGGGAATCTTTCTTGGGTAGAGAAGGGTTGTCTCCTCGGTCTTTAGGTGTTTGAAGAGCACTAATGCCCCACCTTGAATCACACGGCCTGTGTCATGTATTTCTTTGAATTCAAATAATGCATGTCTGAGAAGGCTTTTAAAACCAAAATGGCGCTGGTTTTGGTGGAAGGATGGAGAGAACAGTGAACAATCCTATTTAGAAATATCAGTTACTGGCTTGTTCAGTTTCAGCTTCTAAACTTGTCTTTGCCTCTTACTCCGTTCCCTTTTGACCTTGCTGCTGATCTCTTTTCTTCATCCACCTCCTTTACAGCCTTCATCACTGCAGTGAGAACATGGCTGGAAGGATCATCCCTGGCCCATTTTTGCTACACACACACCTGCCTGCGGAAAAGGTCTGGCAGCCCCATCTTCTCTTTGGCCCTCTTCACCCTCATCTGTTAGGTTGTTCTTTAGAATGAATTGCCCACTAAGAAGGTGAGAGCAGGGCTCGAGAAGAGTATTTCTTACACAGATCAGCTCACTGAGAGGAAGCTCTTTTCCCACTTTCATGTTTGACTTGGCTTCATATCATGGATTACTTCTGGCGCCATGAGGCAGCTGTTTTAGCTGGTTGTGGTCATGAAGGATCTTATAACACTAGGAACCTGATTTACGGAACAGAACTTCATAACTCACAAAGCAGGTATGTTTATTGCGGTGCCGGGAGCGAGGGGGATCACTCCTCCTAACTTGCACGCCGAGCGCTTGACAAGCTGGGTATTTATTACACACAAACATACACATTCATCGGATTTCACAAGCAGAGGAGGAGTTATTACAATTAATTCCAAGAACTCATTAATACCATTGCCCTCCCCTCTGCGCCTCCGCAGTGCCATCTGGTGGTCTTGGGTCAGGCTCTTCTGGATGAAGTAAGAGGTCTTCCTCCCTGTGCGCTTTGCACCTTTGGCTCAGTTTCCTCAGCTGGCAATCTCGAGTCTTTTAGAGACGAGTTGAAACAGGTTCCTGTCAGACATTCGTCTTCTTGAGGGAAAAGGATCTCTGATTTTAAACAATGCGCTTTGGTTACCTATTCTATTCTGTGTTATAGTTTAACTGGCAAGAGCAAGAACATACCTGTTCCCTATTCTGAGTTAAGACAGTCAATACATAGTTTGAAGAAAACTCTTAACCCTTTCCTTAGTCCGTTCCTATTCCTCGCATCAAACCTTAACAGTAATTTATTTGCCATTAAATTTCACTTACCTGCTCTATTAATTTCCCAGAAATATCTGAAGTGCAGGTTTTATTGCTTGTATTCCTTTTGGCCCCACAGGGTGACTCTTTTAAGGATGGAGTTAAACCAAGGCTGTAGGTTTCCTTATGGGAACACCAGGAGTATCTATGTGTCATGGGTGTGCTTAGCTCTGCCTACGCGGAGAAACTCTTCCACTGTTGCTGAGGCTTTAGTTCTGTGTTGGAGCATCTCAGCCTGGCATTAACATTTTATAGACTGGAAAGAAAACTTTAGCTCCAGACATACTCCTGCTTTTGGGAAGACCTTCTCTGACAGGTTGGATCCGCCCAGCTATAAATATTAACAGCTGCCAAGCATCAGGTTTAGAGCTGTGCTATGGAGCTGGCCAAGGCAGCAATTACTTGTGTTTTAGCTAGTGCTGTGCATTGACTGTGGATACATTAGCTTTAGTGGAGATTATTTAGAGGCTCAGTAGCTTAAAAGCAGAAATCACTTACTTTAATATTGGATATTATTACAGATTCAGGAGAGCTGGCCATAAAAACACTTAGCTTCCTGTAACAAAAGGACTCCTAGCCAAGCACGTAAAATGTTAATGAGACAGCAAGCATTCATTTTGGTGTCTGTAGCCTTTCCCTCCAAGGTTTGCTGCTTCATACTGAGCATCATTAGTGTGGAAATGGTTGACTTTAAAAGAGAAACACCAGCTAAATTGCCAGGGTGTAGAATTTCCTTTCAGATCATAATTATAGGTGATCAGCGGAGTGTGCAATTAGTAAGTTGGGTGAAGGATATTTCCAGAACAATCAGTAGCAATTTGCTCCCTGCTGTTCCTTTCTCTGCTCTAAGGACCTTTTTGTCTGCTTTGGAAGGTGTGGCTTTTTAAGCTTGGAAAACATCAGAATAAGGCACAATAACACACACACCCCTTTGCAACAGGGTATTTTCTCTTCACTGTAGCAGACCTTACTGATTTTCACTATGATCCCAGCACTTGGGCGCAGGTAGCTGTCCGAAGGAAAACAGGCAGGCTCATTTCTGGCCTCCCTTAGTAGACCTGTGAGACTTGCTGGAGCCTAGATTTGCAGTTGCACAGCAAAAACGTGAGAAGTTGTCACTGTCTTCAAATATCATAGGAATGCCCATACTGTTTCTTGGTGCTATGAGTAATTCATGGAATAATTCAATGCATCTGTACAGCATAGCTAAAAACAGCTGAGGAAACTGAGCGCTTTTGACCTTAAAGAAACAACAAATCTGTCTAAAACTTAAATAAATGAAGAGCCATAGAAGAATCCTGTGAATGCAAAGATGTCAGTCTGTAAAGATAGGTTTGGTGTTGCGTCCTGGGCTGAGAGATGGCTCATTTATTGCTTCTTAAAAAGAGACTTCCGTCTATCTTCCTCACAGTTAATTAGTTAGAAGAATGTTTCCTGGGGGAAGATGGGGCAGGGAGGGAATAGATGTTCTTTGGTCACCCGCTCTACTCTTTGACACAAGCTTCTCTAGTGTGAGGCAAGCAGACAAGTGGAGCTGCCTATTTGCCCTGTGGGGCTTCCAAGAGAGAGATGTTGAATATCATAGAATCATAGAATAGTCAGGGTTGGAAAGGACCTTAAAGCTCCTCCAGTTCTAACCCCTTGCCATGGGCAGGGACACCTCACACTAAACCATGTCATCCAAGGCTCTGTCCAACCTGGCCTTGAACACTGCCAGGGATGGAGCATTCACAGCTTCCCTGGGCAACCCATTCCAGTGCCTCACCACCCTTACAGTAAAGAACTTCCTTATATCCAATCTAAACTTCCCCTGGTTAAGTTTGAACCTGTTACCCCTTGTCCTGTCACTACAGTCCCTAATGAAGAATCCCTCCCCAGAACCCTTATACGTTCTTGAATAAATGGCATCTTCGTTATTTCTCCATATCCAGCATCCTAACTGAGAACCAAAAGCAGCTATGCCAGTTATTTCTACAAACCTCTGGCTGATTTCAAGTACAATTCCTGCCAGTAGGAAAACAGAACCTCATCATTCTGACCCCTTCAAAGCTTCACCCAAATGCTGTGTTTGCTCAGGGACTGGTGTACAAGACTTGCCTAGATACAGGTGTTTTGTTTCCATGCTTTTTATAAAACTGAATTAATAGTTAAAACTGCAGATGTGGGAGATGGCTGACACAGCAGCATCAATTATATACGCAGCAGCGACTGATCCCTTTATGCAGCATGGGATCACGAGTTGTATTTTCCCAGTCTGAGCGCGCTGTGAGCCTCAGTCCCTCTGCCACTCTGAATCAAAGTTTCTTCCTTTTCCGAATAGCATTGTACCTGCTTCCCTTGAGCAAGAACAGGGGCACTTGACAGTGACAGGGCCTGACTGCATTTGTGACTCCTTTCTGGAGCTCATAGGGAGAACAGTGTTACTGAAACTGAGACCTGGACAGTGTCACCTCATGTTGCCCTGACCATCAGGGCTGGTGGGGGGTGTGTGTAAACATGAACTGATGTGAAAGATTTTTTGAGGGATCTGTTGCTCAGATTCACTCTCTTTGGGTCAGAAATTGCCACATGGGGACTTGGGCCACACAAGTTCTCTGGAATATGGCCTATGCTTTGAGCAGGAAATGTTTGGTTATCCGGTCAGGGCTCGGAGATGGAGCTTTTGGACAGAGTACCTGTGGATGTGGCATTACAGTGTTAATACTGGGAACTCGAGGTGCAGGTTTTGTTTCTGGTGGTGTCCCAGGTTTACTCTGTGGCCTTGGCCACATCTTCAGAGCTGTGGGATCCTGTATGTAATGAAGATATAAGGACTCCTCTTTCAAACAGGGACTGTCCATCACCCCATTTTCACCTGCTGAACTTTTAGGTTGACTCTAGCTTACCTGTACAAGGTGGGTGAGGGAGTACCCACTCTTGTTCTGCACTCACAGGGTTGTGCTTTCCTGCTCCCCATCCCCAGGTACATGCTACAGGCGATAGCCTGATCTGCAGGGCAGCAGTCACACTGGCGTCTGGGTGCCTCAGAACAGAGGGGCTGCAGGAGATCTGCTGCCTGGCTTTATTGCCCTTTGTTTCTTTTGCATCAGCACCAAGCACAACTTCCAGCACATGACCTAATGCTGCTTTTGTCACCAGAGCAGGACATTAAACACTTGAGAAGCCTTCTTCAAGGTCGGCAATGTGTCAAAAACTGTGGCATGAGTGGCCAAGTCCTATCTGCTCCTTTCCTTATAAGCCCTAAACACTTTAAGGAGGCTGTGACCTCTCCCTGATGCCATCTTGGTGAAATTTGGAGGCCAGTGCTTGGGTTCCCCATAGTGGTGTGAGTCCCATAGGGATTCAAGATGCAGGTGGTCAGCTAGAGCAATGTGAGTTTCTAATAGTCCACAGGTGACAACCTGTGCAGTGCTCTGAGCAGATACCTCAGGCCAGGTAGCATCAAGAACCCTCTCAGTGGGCTCAAAGCCTAGTAGGAGCAGAGAATAAAGAGCCTCTGTGCTCCACAGTGGAAGACTGGGCTCTGTGTACAGGGTTGGTGTATTGCAGCTTCTTAAACGGCTCTTCTGTGAATGCACACCTGGTTTACAAGCAGTTCTGCATTTCAACCTGACCACACCTGATCTATTTAATTGCCTGAAGCCGCAATTAGTCCTCTTGCCTCTTTTGCTCCTGGTGAAGGAGTGTACATAAAGTGTGCTGCTGCCTGCAAATAAAATCGCTGCCTTTTGCTGCGGGGAGAGCTGAGACCCTCCGGAGTGTCCCACTGCGCTTGCAAAGAGCCAGCGCTGAGGACAGCATGGAGGATGGATGCCCTCTGTTGTTGGGAAGGGAAAAACGGCTCTGCAGCGCAGCTCATGGTGATCTTCCTCTGTCCTTCCTTTGGGTTTTATTCCTCCTCTCCACTTTAATTGCTACCGTTCCACGCAGCGGCCGCTGCCTCGCAGCTAACAGATGGCTGGTGTCCTCTGGCTACCCACGGGTCTCTGTGGCCAAGTCAGTTCTTGCCACCGGTGGTCAGCAGGGCAAAGCTGCTCCTCTCTGCTGCCTTCCCCAGTGTGGAGCAGAGAATCAGCCATGCAAACCTTTGTGCGTCTGTGCTTCGTGCTGATGGGGTTGCAGATGGCTGAGGCACATGGCTTCTGGCTTACCAGTACCTAAAGGGCAGCGCTGCCACCTGCTCTGTGGAACACAGGTTGGCCCCTAAGGTCTGCTTTGCCGAGATTACCCTTTATGCAATGTATGGTATGATAATGACCTTGTACGTTCCTGCAGTAATTATTTACCAGTTTCATTGTAGCTGGTGGCAGTTAATTTCTTCCTCTTTTCCTCTCGTGCTTATTTGCAGAAAGCTCTTTTGCAGCCTCAAGTCCTGAAGCCTCCCCTGCTCCTGCTTTTATTCTGAGCACAAAACCCTGCACTTCGTCAGCATTAACAGATCCCGAGGTATCCCAGACAATGAAATGGTGGCTGTTGGGGCTATTAGGAGAAGCCTCCCAGGGCTGCCAGATGCAGAATGTATAGAGTCTGTCTTTAACCTTTTGTAAGATGGGGAAATGTCTCATTATCTGAACTGAGCCCTGCACACAGGAGAGTTTTGATATTTGAACTTCTTACCCAACTCCACTTCTAAGACTTTTTTTAGATATTTAAAAACCTGAAGCTGCAAGAATCGTTATTCCTGTCAGTGAGAGCTTTTCCTCACACTCACAGGAGAGGGCTATCCCCATGTGTATTTTGGGCTGTCATTCAAACTGATCTGCTCTCTTGTTCTGTTGCCTACACCTTCTCTTAGAAGCAGCTCTTTCAAAATCTCACCTGCAGAAGAATAACCCTTATGTACATGTAGGTTTCACCTGGTGCAATTTAATGATCTCTCTTCTACCCAGGAAGAGGCATAGGTAATCAACAAGGGTATTACATGAGCTTGTTACGGGGTTGATCTAAGGAGCATGCTGTCACTTTGAGGGGGTTTCATGGACTGCCACTTTGGTGTTGTGCACGCTATGAGGCAGCAGCATTGCAGAAATCAAGTCTGCATGCTGCTCGGCCAGCTTTGGGGCAGAGAAAGAAGGTGTCAGTAATCAGGGAACAGCAAAATACATTGCAATAGGATTAACATGGGATCCTACCCTGGGATCACATGCAGAGTCCAGCAGGCTCTGGTGACACCAGAGTAAAGATAGTTTGGCCTCCCGTGCAGTGATGTCAGAGTGAGGTGCTCAGATTGACAGCTACCTGTCCTACCTTGATGTAGGCTGCACCACACAGGACACAGACCCCCTTCTCCTGCAGAACACAGGTTGGCAATGCAGTACCAGGTGCAGCTCTGGGAAGTGCCATGAAGCAGCGCAGCTGCAATCTCCTTCCCACCTCCTTGGATTTATCCCTGACTGGCCTTTGTACGGCCACGCTGTCTTCAAAGAGGGACACCAACACTGTGGAAACACAACACCCCAACCAAAAGGTGTGCAGACAGAACAAACTGCTATTGTAAAGAAGCTCAGTTTTATATATTCTCTTGCTTTATGTGCTGCAATGATTTTTGCTTTGAAGGAATCCTTGTACAGCTGTTTGTTTTATTGTAGCACTTATTGTTAGAGGAAGCTGTCAGCAGCTGCAAAAATATTTTCCTTCTCCTTTAACCCACTATAAAGCCAGCCCCTGCAACTGATTTGTTGCCAGAAACCTTGGGAAGTGGTATTTGGGTCCATCCTTCCAGCTCTGTAACATCTGAAGTGTCACAGGAGAAGGCAGGCAACCCTTACCAAGGTCCTCCTTCACAGGCCTATAAGAATAGGTAATTTGTCATAAATTGCAGCTGTGCTGCTTTGATTTCCTTGCTGAGGAGCTCTTAGCTGAGAGGCCTGGTGCTTTAGGTGAAAAGGAAGTGAAGAGTGATGTTACTTTCTGCAGTGAAACACAATCAAACAGTACTGCAGCTGTACAGGTGGGTGGTCAAAACTGCTGCGTTTTCACATGTTGAATACTCCCTACAGATCCACCAGCGTCATGCTGTCTGCTGGGCATTTAAAAGTAGATGACAGTGCTCTTTACCTTCCCAGGCTATGAAATAAATAGCGTAAATACTTTCATTGCCAAAGTCTGAATGCGTTGTGTGATGTATCAGAGCTACAAACCCCCCAGCTCTGCAGAGCTGAGGTTTCATCCTGCTAACTCCTGCCATGTGAAATAATAGCCTGGCAAACACATTGAACTCCAAGTTGTTGTAGCAAGCAGGTACGGAGCAGGCTCATTGTGCATCCAATATGTACAGGAGCCCACACTACACACAGAAATGAAGTATGAGCGCTGTAAGGATCCGAGCAGGATTTCAGCCCCCATTACTCCTAGGATCAGTTGGGAAGTTTGGCTCTTGTCCAGCAAGCAGATCTACTTCAAGAGAGTATGATCTCTCAGCAGGGTGGTACTTGGTTTCCAGCACGTAAGTGCAAGTAGTGCATCGCTTGCTCCTCTTGAAAGATTAAAGATGCTCAGCAGAAGCTATTTTGCCTTTGCCAGTAGGCTGATGGGGTGGTATAGAATGACTGGCATGCCTCCATCTCCATTGCAATTTATGGGCCAATAAATTAAGACTTTAGGATCCTTTTTCTTTCTGCCAACCTCTGTAGTACTCAATCTTCTCTCATCTATAAGTCAGATGCTTGCTATTTGAATGCTATGTGACAGATGTTATTCCGGTATAGGTTAAATGCCAATATAAAGGCATGAAAGAAGGCTGTAAAAGGCAGCTGATAAAGGTGGTTGGTGTATAAGTAGCAAAGGGAGCTACTCAATTGCTATGAAACCTTTCACTATGACCCTGAAAGTCAAGCATTTGTTGGGGTTTGTGCTCCTGTGCTTGTAGATGGGAACTGGAGGAAGGCCTGTGCTTGGTCTCACACACTTAGAGGAAGTGTACTTTTACATTTGCTCAATAACCAGACAAAAGCAGTGATGTGCAGACACAGGATAACTTTCTCAAGAGCAGGCTGTAATGATGTCTTGTTTGTGTAACTTTATTTCTGTCAGTGTTTGACACGTGTCTTGGTTGTTATCTAGTGCTCTGGAAGTATAGGTATTTTGCAGGCACCAGAGGAGTACAGAGGTTGTATTGAACACAGATGGGATTCACGGTTCCATGCAAGCCCCTGCATTACAAAGCACAAGGAACCTGGTTTCGCAGCACAGATGGCAATGTGGGCAAGCTGGAGTTTTCCTTCTCCCTTTACATCTGCATGCATCCTTGCAGACCAATAAATCACCCTGGGTAGACGGAAGGCTGCAGCTTTAGAATTTCTTGATGGGTTTGAAAGGGATCACCTGAATTCTTCCTCTGTTGCTCAGTTGATGTGCCATTCTGTAATATATACTTGAATTCCTTTGTCCTTTAGCACAACCTCACTTTTCTCTCAGTGTCTTGTATTCTGCATGTGGCTTAGCTCTCACCTTCCCACTCATGGAAATAGACTGTCCAATTAGTCTTACCCACAAGTGCTTGCTTTATCTTCCCTACCAGAGCTGTGCATAGAAGCTCCTTTTTGCCATCCTGAATGGGCAGGAGGACTTCTCCACTTTCCTCTCTGCAGATGGTACATCTTTCAAAGACCCATCTCCAGTACAGGCTGGGGTTTCCTCAGTTTGTGTTAGAGCATCCAGTACAGCAGAAGATGGAATGAGAATATATAATTTTATTGGGAAGAGTAGCAGTATTGCACCCCAGTTTCCTAACTCTTTTTACCTGGCTGCAACGGAGAAGTCTGTCATAAGATTCACAGCAAAAGTCCTATTGACTTACCTAAGTACCCAGCAGGATAACTGTGCCACCGAAGAGACTGGCAAAGCACCCAAGATTGGCCATATTATGGAGTAAAAGCTTTAAAGCGCTCTGAAACAGCGAACAAAGCCTGCAGCACAGGCTGACGTTTCAACCATAGGAGAGGTTTTTTAGGGGGGACTGAGAACACACCCCACCATCATTTCAGACCTGGTTTGACAAACAGGAACATCTTTCTCTTAGCAACTTGATGATCGTTTCCTAATGCTCCATCCCAGCAAGATAAAAGGGGGTATTTCAATGTGTACATGAGAGGATTTAATTCTGCAGCCGTAAGCTTGAGTTTTATTTGCTCTGTGCAGACTCTAAACCAGCAGCTGCAGAGTGGGTTTCTTTACTTCTTTTTTAATGAGGATTTTGAGAACTTCTGTGTGCAGAACAGGAGATGGAGCTATTTCCTAGCATGAAACGGATTTTGCTGTTCTCTTAAGCACTAGCAATAGTGGCGTGCTGTCCTTGATCCACTTCTTAAGTTATCATGATTGCAGTACCCCTCTAATCCCGCGCTCCCCCTGACAATAGTCTCTCTTTCAAAGCTCAGCAGTGGCTGTCAGCACATCAGGAAGACGTTTTATTCACAACCTGGGTTTGTGATTAATGGAATCAATAACCAGCCATCCTTTGCCTGTGTTGCTGGGGTAAGCAGCTCTCAGAGGTGACAGCTGCTTGTTTTGAGGTGAAGGAAAGGTTATTTGTAAGGCTCCCCGTTGTGTGTCCATTTCAGCCACCAAAACCTGAATTACTCCTGCAATCCCTTTCTGTTTTGTTTCTCATCCCCTCTTCCATGAGGTCGTGTGTTTATTCCCATGTGTCTAAATTAAGATTAACTATTTCTCTGGTTTCCCAAGGAAATGAGGCGTTTGGGGTCATGTTCCTTGGGTGCATGTCTGTCAGACTATTGCAGTTAACTTCGGAACCACTGGTCAGTCCTACTGGTGTTTGGCAGAGGGGCAGGGGTCTTAAAAACAATTACATTCCTGCAAATGGCACAGCAATTGACAGCTGAGTGATGGAGAACAACCCTGTTAACACTCTAATGGGAGGGAAACAGTCAGCATTCATCTGTTATTGAGCATGAGAGAATCCATTTGGAAATACAAGTCTCTGGGAATAATGACTTCATTAGTTTTGCTGTTCCTGGAATGGTTTTTATTTGTTTATTTTCACTCAGAGGGTGTTTAAAAATGAAGTAGATCTATTTGATGCTGAGGTTTGGAAAAGCTGAAGCAGAATTAGTGGTTACTTTGGGCTTCTTTGTGTTTATTTGCTTGCTTGGAAGATGTGCCAAAGAAAAAACTCATGCTCACCTGTTTCTGGCTCTGTCAGGAAATATAAGCAGATTGGGATAAAGAGAAAATATCATTTCCAGACTGTCTGGAAGCAGGAATGCCTAAGAAGTAGGAGCATCTGTTAATATATAGCTATCCTATCCCATCTCTCTAATTCCTGGGAACAGATAAGCAAACACTGGAATGATTCCATAGTTTATCTCTCTCCCTCCTTCCAAAGCACCTGTGGGCTATCTGATCTACAAAGAGAACAGCAATGTATAGCACAGGTTTGTTTTCCTTTCCTCAGCATCATGCTGTGCTGCAGGGTACCCATTCCTCTTCTCAGATGCAGCAATGTCTCTTGGCGTCGCTACTGTCATTGTAGCTGCTCTCCCATGTCATGCTCCACACAGCGTGATACTGGTGCCTGCCCTGAGCACGCTCTTGCTCAGCAATGCTGAGACCTGTGTGTTTGTGGAATGTAAGATATGGCCAAAGGAAGTGCCCGAGGTAGGCAGATTTCTCCATCTGTTAGGAAAACTTAGCCTTGTTGGGCAAGGAAGGGCCCTTCACTGGAGAGCTGAGCCAGAAGATAGGAGGAGGTGGTGTCGGTGTACTTCATACGGGGGTGTGATAGAATAGAAAGCAGAAAATGCCCGTTAGTTCAATTTAATCTTTCTTTCGTTGTTAAATGCATTGTTTGGTTGCTCTTTTTTTTATTCTCTTCCCATGTGGTCATCTCATCTATAAGATTATGTTAGGAAGTGTGTGCTTCTTTGGATGCATCTTTCCTCCTTGCCTGTTAACACAGAGCCATGTCCCAGCCCTTGATGCTTCACACAGGCTGCCTGTACTACTCTTGTGTCTGTTCATTCTCAAATCCATTTTCTACCATTAACTGATCCTGGCTACAGAACTCCAAACATCTGACAGATGTAACAAGAGTAGTTCACATCTCTTCTAGTGTAATAGAAAGCAGTCTTTTCATATCCTATAAACTTCGGTGTCATTAAATTAAAGGCCAGTCTACAAATATTACTGAATGCTTTCTTATTCAATTTGTAGTGGGATATTATTGTCTGGAGTTTGGCACTATTCAGGCTGCTTCCAAAATACTGACATAATATAACCAGATCAATGTTTGTTTACCCTGAGCCCATAGAACCATCTTTTGAAATGCTTGGTTCATATGCATTCAAAATTAAGGCAACCAAAACCACACCATCTGCATAAGGAATAGCTAGAGGGAAAGGACAGTCCAAGAAAGACATTGCTGGGCTTGAAGAAATCTTGGTTTGGCTTGTAGTTCAAATTGACATCAGATTGTGGGATTTAATTGCCTTTATTGCTCATATTGTCTAATTATACAGCATTTTTTTCACAGCTATTAGTATAGGTAACACTGTTCCCTGGCTGATAATTGTCTCGGTGGCTTTTCGTGCTATTTGCCACAAGTATCTCATGAGTTGGTTTCCTCGCTCCCCCCAGTTATATAGCAACTGTCAGCCACACACATGGATGCTGCAGGAAACTCACACTGCCTTCTCATGTAATCCAGCACTACAATTTCCTCATCATGCGGGATGATTTACTGCCTGGTGCTAGGACTCACTCCATGTGGCTTTCACAGGGAGAGGTTTTGTGGCTCTGTGACTTAAAGGCAGTTGAAAGTCCATAAAAAAGGCTTTGGGAGGATGCAGAAAGGGCTGTGCGCACCCTTTGTCTTGGCAGAGGCTGAGGAATGAGGAGGAGGGGTTTTGCAGAATGCAAGGGATACTCAGTGTCTAATTTGGAGGTAGCTGAGTCAGGAGGGAGTCTTCTGAGGCTTTCTGTTGAGTGAAAAATGAGCTCACCTGATATTTGAAAGCTTTCTTCAGGTACCGAGTCAATATGCCTCTAGAAAGCAAGTGGGCTATAGTCAGCTGGCTAGTTTTTCTGTATTATACATCATCATGTCAAAGCCAGTTAACAGTAAACAGGTTTGAATTTCAAGGTCTTCGCTTCCAGTGTGGATGGGGGTTGTAGCAGTTCTTCCCTTCCTCAGCAGAGGCTGTGATTTGGCTATTGCAGCACACCATCACTGCATGGATGTCCTTCAGGGAGGTGAGCTTTCCTCTGAGACTGCAGGAAATCTGTTTAGTTGAATGGAAACACGAGAGAATGCTTCCCTGAGCTGAGAATGCTTTTGACTTCATTAGTGCTGTACTCTGTAATTACCTTTTCCCCAGTGCCAGTTTGACTAGCAGCATGCCAAATTTCAGCCTCCTGCAAAACCTTTAGAGCGGGTTCTCAGATATCTAATAAGTGTGCAGGTGACAGGGACATATGCGCTGGTATTTTCCTCCGTGGATGCATCAGGAGGATGTCTGACTTCCAAACGACCACCTATTTTCATTACACTAGTGACAGTTTCTTAGTGATTTTTCCTCTTTCTCACTCAAGCAAGAGTTTTGGAGGTTAGTAGCCACAAGTACCCAGGACATGAAACACTGTTAGCCTGTTAAGCAGCAAAGTGCATTGCATGGGAGGTAAAGGAAAAGACTCCTCCTTTAGTCTCCGACCAGTTCTTCCACGAAGTGCCAAACATGCAGCTGACTTCCTGCTCTTTTTGCTATAGCTGCAGACACTGAGCAAAGGGGAACACTGCAGGATCTATCCTGCAGAAGAGCAAGTCTGAAACACTTTCAAGTTGTAAACTGAGTTTCCTCACTTCCTTAGATTGAGCTATTGCTAATGAAGACCCAGCCCATCCCTAGTCACATGTGAAGAATCAAATCCTAACTGCTTCGTTAATGAGCACAACTGAATCATGTTATGTGTTAAAGAACTTGAACTGTCACCAAACATTTCTGTCACAATTATTCTAGCTGGAATTACCCTAATAGCAGATTGGCTGTCTCATTAAGTCTCTAATTAGTACATATTTATGTTAAAAAGATGGATTAGTGTGGCTTTCTGTATTTTCCCATATTCTTGAGGCTTGAATGAAAACTAATGCTTTTTCTATGAAAAGATCTTTAATTAGGTTACGTTGAGGGTGCCAATTAGTAAAGATTTGAATGTAAGTTCCCTTGTGCTGCTGTGGTCCTCACAATTGAAACAGGCAATGATAATCACGCATTTGCATCATGTGGTCACCACGCAGCAGATGCTATATTGGGGTTCGAACAGCAGCTTATTTCCTTTTTGTGATTCCTCATGTGCCTTTGCTACCAGTATGAGATTAAATTCATTTCTTTGCTCACCTTCTTACAACTACAAATCCTGGTCAAGGATGCATAAAGGATGCACAAGGATACCGGAGGGTCTGATTGACTGTGTTTTTCACACAGCAATAAATGTGCACCCCCCAAAGTGTTTCATGTGTGGTAGAATTACCTGAGTGTGTATGAGTGCTATATGGATATGAAACCCAGACTTCACATGCAGGATAATGATCTTTGTCCATCATCACCTTACGCGGAGCAGAACAGAGTTCCAGAGTTGTATTTTCATTGATCAGAGGTCTGACTTCTCCCCCTTCTCACTCTCACCATGTTATATCTACCAGAGATCATTGGTATAACTGTGGTTTGGTGTAGCCCAAATACTTGTGGTAGTCCTTTAAAACACATCTTTTAGGATGATAACTTGTGAGTTAAGGGAGAGGCTGGAACAGAAGCTGAAACACACATGTGCATATGCCCACACAAGCATTATACCTAGGGCTGTATTCAACAGTCAGTGGAAATTACTTAAAAATAATTACTACCTTTGCTCTTTCAATTGAATTTATTTTGTGCTACTGTTGGTCACTCCTGTGACATCTATGGTAGAAAAAGTGATGGGGGGAACCGCGATAGCACATCCTGCAGCTTGTGCCTGGTTTTGGGGATCTTTTCTCCCTGCAAAAATCACGCTGCTCCCCACAATGCCTTGGATGGGCTTTTTGAGGAGAAAGTGGTCTTTGCTCTATTCCTGCCTCTTTCCATAGCACTCAGGTCAAAACCAGAGTAACGAGTGTGGAAAAAATAGCTGCTACTGAGAAAACTAGTGTGATTAGTGTGCTGGATGCTTCCTGTCTGCATGGAGTGAGAAACAAACTTGTTAGAGGCCAACCCTCCGCTATCTGTCCTGAGGATTCATCAGCAGAAGATGTGCATGCATGTTGCCTTCCAAAACCAAGCAAACACCAGCTTCCGTTTGTAACTTCCAGGTTATAAATCTGATATAAACAAGAAAACGTGTCATTAAACAGGAGTTGTTTGTATTATTTAACTGAACTGGAAAAATTTGTAATAACTAATAGTGAAATATTACCTGTGTCAAAATCAACAAAGCGAGCAAATTAGTTTCAGTGCTTGATTAGTTAAATCACCATGCTAATACTGCAGCATCATCAATCCTTGCTGTCCATTTGGTATAAATCTCACCAGGGTACCTTATTATAGTCAGACAAAGCTCTAATTGGAATCTAGTGAGGTATCCCCTTCCATCTTCAAAGGAGCTGGCGTGATCTTGTTGGAATCAGGTATCTTCGATTATGTCGTAGTCTTAGGGAAAAAATAGAATCCAGCTGAAGATAACTAACATCTAGGAAAACATGCTGGCATAATAAACGCGTTCATTCAACTGCATGCTAAAAAGCCACTTCAGACTGTGATGCACGTTAGCTGTTCTACTGTGAACTAAAGACAACTTTCTTGCTGCTTTTGGCAAGCAAGGCAAGTAAGACTAGTACATTTTCGAACAGTAAGGCAGACAGCTTTAAATCTTGACAGAGAACTCGTATCTATTAAACACGGCAAGGTGGAGCTGATAAGCCCTAAAAACTGTTCAGCTCTGTGGCTTTGCGTGCTGCCTGGGTGTGTTCCTCACAGCAGTCTGTTTATTTACAGCTGTAAAAGATGTTGCCATTTTTGTTTGGTTGCTTAGAACAATAATACCGAGGGTTTAGTATCGCACTATGTTGTCTATTCCTTGCAAACCCAAACTGTGTTTTGCCTTCTCAGACCCTTCCTTTAACACAAAGTATTGCCTTGCGTTGTCTAAAATGATAGGTATATGTTAAGTAGTCATTAAGGTATCCCTGCCCCTGACAGGGGGGCTGGAACTTGATGATCTTCAGGTCCTTTCCAACCCTAACTACTCTTATGATTCTATGATTCTGTGATTATGAAACACTACTTTTACAATTATGCCTGTTGGACAGTTAAAAAGAAACCCATTCATACAACCTTCAATAGAAGGTTCAGACGCTTTGCCTTCAATATGACATGAAACCACAGGAGAGTTTGCATACTGAGTATTAGTTGTTCTGTGCATTCGGGGGGGGGTTTCTTACAAAACAAGGACTCATCTCGCAGTACATTATTCAGACTTCTTCAGCAACACGAAGGGTTTTGATAGGTAAAGTTCTACTGCTTCTCAAAGGCAAGTAGAGCTGATTGTACCTCCATTTGAGAGCCATCAATGGAGTTATTGCTGGCTCAGCAGAGGGTTCTAGTCAAGACAATCTTAAGGAAGCCTGTGGTCTCCAGATTCATTGAACGAGGTTTGATTTGTTCTATTTTTACCTCTTCCCTCTGTGAGCAGTGCAATCATTTGTAATTTTGAAGACTGCGTGTAAAATACGGAAGAAAAGAACTCTATTTCGAGAGCGTTTTGCACACACTTGCTCACAAGTGTAATCTGAGAGAAGTTCTGGGCTGCCAAACCGCAGCAGCAAGCAGAATGGGAAAAAGAATTTCTTCCTGCTTCCTCCAAAATACCATGTGGGAGAAATCAAAGTAGGGGAAAAATAGCTGCAACAGAATGTTACGATGCTTTTTGTCACACATATTGCGTTTGTACTGTGTGTGTTCTCTGAGTGTAGAAGCATGCAAAGCGCTTGTGTGACAACATTATTTCCTGCTTAACATAAGGAATTCGATAAAGACTAGGTACCTTTCTTGTATCTTACAGCTGGAGGCACAAAGATAGCAGAAGTCACTGCTAGATACCAGTCATAACGGACCAAAGATGGAACCCTGTTCCTTAATTTCTAGTTTCTTAGAAGGACTGAATTTATTTAATTTCAGGATTTTTAAGGAACCCAAATGTCAGTTTCACATAAAAACTATTTGAAATGCTACTGAGGAGTTGTCACACTGGATCAGCTGGAGCGCAGTGTTGTTAGTACTGTGATCTTTCATGATATTCCAGGTCAGGAATAGGCTGTGTGAGCTTTGGGTTTGTTTTCCAGAAATCTTGAATTTAGCAATAATTTTGGAGGGTGCGGGTGGAAGCGGAAGGCTTTGGAAAAGGAATATCTGATAATACCTAACCTTCTCTTCTCTGTTCATTTCAAACTCATGTTGCTGACAGTGCAATCCTGATGCTCTGCCATGGCAAAGAAGTATTAGTGAAGTCGGATTAAATGAGAGATGTTCACTGAGAGGAGCAGGCCCCTCCATGGCTAGAATCAGTGCTGGCACGCAGGTAGGTGCAACATGTACCTTTTTTGACTTTCTGTGCTCCTGCATATGCTGACCCACAATTATATCCTCATGTGCCTTTGGAAATGATGGATAACTAATGAAGGCAGTAGGAGAGGAAGGAGAAAGACTGGCATAAACCTGCGTTAACTCATTCATCATAACTCATTCACTAGCTTGACATCTATTTATCTAGTTGAGTATCTAAGCCTTTCTTATAAAGATTATGCTGGCTGTAGTGAAGCTGGGATGATTTATTCCTACTTAGAATCTATCCTCTGCAACAACGCGTGCCTAATCTCATCTTAACATGCGCTCAGAAACTTGTTTGAAAAGGAGTTATTGCTGCTGCTACACTACTGATGTGTGTCCAGCAACTGCAGAAACAGCAAGTAAGCCACAAACCTGTGTCTGGGCACATAACCTCTTCTCTCTATCCATTATTCACTGTACAGCTCTGTGACAGACCACCTCCGCATCGCTCAGCTCTCCTACACAAAACTTCCCTCAGATTTTCCCCTTTCCTCACAATTGATCCTATTGTTGATGATTGGAATTATCACACTGTGCGTGGTCGATAGGGTGCA
The DNA here is from genome assembly GCA_009867235.2 of Psittacus erithacus. Taxonomy (NCBI): domain Eukaryota; kingdom Metazoa; phylum Chordata; class Aves; order Psittaciformes; family Psittacidae; genus Psittacus; species Psittacus erithacus. Next base: position 11,732 of record WYDI02023595.1, on the reverse strand, counting down.
AAGCTTTCTGTTGCAGAATTAGCGCAAACAGGCTTTGACCTTGGGTGGTTCTGGAGTGCCCTCGGCTGGAAATGTGGTCTTAAAGGAGGATTGTGTAACATAGGAGCCAATTCTAAGGCCTACAATGCTTTTTACATCCATATTGTCCTATTACGTTGTAATTTGGAGGCATGAAAAGAAAACGTGACTATCAAATTCTTGATGCCTTTCAGGAAGCCTAGGATTGCTGAATGCGTTTGGTGCCCCTTTGGCTGGCTAGATATATAGATATGTTCAAGGGTTTTTTTCCTAGTGTAAGTTATACTGCTGAGCAAATGATGTGTTTTGTTTTCTGTCAAAACTGGTTTTTCCTCTTCTAGTATTTTTTGCAGTGTAATTTGCAGTAATTTGTCTGGCAATGCAGCATTGCACTGGTCTGCTGCTTTAGCTGTTTTTAACTGTTTGACCAAGAACACTTGGTTTTAAACAATGCGCGTTATTTTCCAGCATGTTTGTAAACTGTCACTGTACTCCTTCGAGCCTTCCCTTGTACCTCAGAAGTTAGCTGGAATGTCTCTCATTCCTCCATTGATACAAGAAGCAATATAAAGTAAGGTTATGCGTAGATTGAATGTTACTTAGTGAATGTCACTTATCTTCTCAGAATAAGCTTAATCCTGACAGTTTCCAAAACCGGATCACATTTGACTTCTCTGAGAGTGAGGGTTTGTGTTCAGCAAGAAACAGAAAGATGGGCCCAAGATGTAAAATCTGAGCACACTGAAGAAGCCGGCTCCTCTGTGACTCTGAGATCTAACTGAAATTGGCCATCAGAATTGAGAAGCTCTTGGTTCAACTGCTTGTATTTGGGGTGTGACTGCTCAGATATAGAAAATATTCCCTGATGCTCATGAACAAGCAGGCAGAGCTGTTCTCACTAGGTCTCAACTGTACATGCAGGCAAACACAGGTGTGTGCTTTTCAGATGACCCCCTTTCTTTTGGTAAGAGAAGGAACAACAGCCCTGGGAAAAGTTTAGAGATGAAGCTTGAGATATAGACTGAGCTCCTGCTTTCCTTAAGGTCCTGATTATACTGCTCTGCAGAGGCTGTATTTTATGACAGCCCATTGCAGACCCTGATGGATTTAAAGACAGACATGCATCATCTGTTAAGTCATATAAGCTTTCATTATCAAAACAGTCTCGACAACAAAAACTTGTGGAGGATATAGGTTTAGGAGGGATAAAGAGATTCACATTGTCAAGGAGGGAATGGGCTTGTCAGTAGTAAAAAATTACTAAAGATGAGATTCTGTGGAACCATGTTGAGGTGCAGTGACTAAGAACTTCACAGGACCAGGGCTATAGTCATCAGTTTAATCAGCTTTCAGTGATAATAGCTAGATGCAGATGATATCCGTTTGAAAAAGCTTAGACATCTTTTATTATGACAGTTGTATTTTCTTCCACAGTGAAACATAATCAACCTCCATTTACATATTTCATGCAATCAGGACAAGTGGAGGTGCATGCTAAAAGCAGGATGTTATGGTCAGAGTGTGCAGCTTCAGCTTGGTATAATGCAACTGTTTACAAAAAGCCTAACACAGGCACCCTGGTTTAGTCAGTTGTGCTTGGATCTGTAAGAGTCCTATTTTGTATCAGTCCTTCTAGAAACAGGGGCTTTGATAAAATAGCAAATTCCTGCTGGAAAGCCAAGCTCTCTCAAAGCTTTGTCCGCTCTGTGAGCTCTAGTAATGAAAACAGTGCTTACTGATTTTTACTTTGTTCAGCTCTATGGAACAGTGCAGACAAGACTGAGCTGAATCCCACCTCATGTCACGAATTATCACCTAAGCACTTAATACATTTTAGTTAAGTTTCACTTTTTCCTTTTGAAGAAAATGTGTTGGGGCAGATGCTGACCAGGATGAACGCAACAGGATTGCTCAGTTGTAACTGATGATTTAATTTACCTTCTAGGAACTATTCTACCACTGAGAAGTATGAAAGGGAAAAAACCACATTTGGCGTTCTCAAAGGGACTTAAAAAACCCCCACGTGAATAATCCAGATGCAGCTCCTGACAGTTCTCAAATCAATGGACACAACAATCCGTTTCAGAGAGTTGAGATAAACACAGGGTTTCAAATAGAAAAATACATGTGAAGGGAACTCTTGTGCCCTTCTGGATGCTTGCCTATGCAAAGCTGGTTTATTTAACTAGAACAATGTACTGGGCCAGAGGAAGTTAGGATTTGTTTCCCTTCCCTGATAGCTAGGTTTGCTGTGCTTCCAAGTGCACTTTTCACGAGGCAAATAGAAAACAATGTTTCATATATTGTTTCATATATATATACACACAAGCATATATATTTTATACATATATATGTGATACGTACTGTATGTGTTTTAGAAATATGCATTTATATAAAATATACAGGCAGATGTATCTCAGAAAATGAAAACCAGCTCACAAAGTCTCATTAACCTTGACCAGACTGTCCTGTTCTGAAGTCCATAACATACAGCCTGACATCGGGGTGACTGTGCCTGGTCTGGGTGATAAAGGGGTACACTCTTCACTGGACTAATGAATTAACCACAAGCACACCCTTTTCTCTAAAGTACCCATCTCTCTCTTTTTCTTTTGCTGCCAGCAGAAGGGATGTGCCATCTCCTCAGCTTTGGTGTCTGTGAGCAAGACTCAGCTACAGCACCTCCTCCTTCCTGGCCAGATGATGCAGCTAGGGCTTGTCTCATGGGTAGGAACATGCCAGGGCCCTCCACACACTCCGTTTGCGAATGCACGTCAGCAATGTGAATCTGCTCTCCCAGTCCCCACACAGGAACAGCTCAGCTCGTTACCATTTCTAGCACATCTTCATCTGTTGCTTGATTTACTGCAGCTATAAAGCAGCAATTTCCTTCTATTTCTGGGGGCAAAAAAGGAGGCATCATTATAATTTAAAGAATCACCAGAAGTTATTCACATCAGCATTATGATATGTTTTTTTCCTTCCCCATTTATCTGTTTGTCAAAGCAGAATGCTTTCCAATGTAGGAAGACCTTGTAAGGCAAACCACTGCACTACAGCACTGTCTGCCAGTAACTACAAGCAAAGAGTGTATTAGCTCACTTTATAAATTCTCTCCTGCAAGTAGCATCCTACAGGCTGTGTCCCAAAGCTCACTGACTTGAGGTGTCAATGAAAAAGGTAGAAGCTCAGACTGAAGCATTTCCCATGGTTAAAATACATATGAGGGTGCCAGAAAGATTATCTCTGTCTAATGATGCACATCCTCACACTCCTTCAATTTCCTTGATTATTATCCCAATTATTATATGCTTGGAAAGTGTGGTCTCAATGAAAATGAAGTGTTTCATTGTGAGGGTTGGAGTGATCCCAAAAGAAATCTAAGTTTTCTAGCACAGGAAAGAAATGTCATTGTATTAGCTGAAATTATGTGGTTTAAATAAAGCATTTCAGTTGTTTCTTACACAAAATTGGCAATTAAATTTTCCTTCAGCACAGTTCAGTGTCTCTCAATCAGCATTTTCCAATGAAAAGCAATTTATTAGGAAATGTCCAGTTTTGATCTTTATAATACTTTCCATCAGGCTGAGAAGCTATTGTTTTTGAAAAGGGTGGTCCAAGCTTCTTTTCATGAGTGCTGCTTGTTTTAAGTTGGCAGTGCTGTCATGAAGGAAGGATGGAAATTAAGAAACCTAATGGTCGTATATGCACTGAGCCAGGCATTGTCGAAATGCTCTTCTATCCTTGTTGCATCCCTTTCCACTTTCTACTGTTTCCACAGGAAGACGTTTTTCTTCACACTCAGAGAGGTCTGTCCCACTTCCTTGTTAGGAAATCATGACTCTTCCTGCTTTGATTTCTAACTTATTTCTCCAGTTGTTTTCCCTCTGCCTTTACTAGTTATTGTCCCTCATCGGAAGCGCATATGCTGGGACCTGTGGGTTGAGAGAGAGCTTTGATTCTTATCTTGCACAAATGGATTTTTCTTGAAAATAAAACATCAAATGAAGGGGCAAAAGTGGGCAATAATTTTAAATAGTTCTTAACAGATATTGCAATTTGTGGTTCAATTAATGTTTTGTTAGAAGGGAAAATAAAACGATTCCAGAGAACAATGACCAACAGGGAACAACAGGGGCTCACTAGAAGTGTTAAACTGAACATCAATAATCCCATTGTGTGTTTGGAAACCATGGCAACCATAGCGAGTGGCAATAAGTATCATTTTCTAATGTCCAAATATGTTACTTAAAACCTGTATCCGCCTCTACTTTTGATGCCAATGGTAGATAACTCCCCTAAAACAGTGTTTATGGCATATGGATGTGACGGGGGGAATGGCACAGAGTAACTGATGGAAGAAGCAGCATGAAGCCAAGGGGAGGCATTTAATTTTTTTCCCAACTTTTTCTAAGCTGAAGATAAAAATACTTGGAATGTTGTGGTCATAATGGAGGTACAAAAGCCTCATCCGGATGACCTCAGGTTCAGTACTCACTAATATCTTCTAGCAGTAAATCTCAGGAATACTTTACCTGAGAAGACCTGAGAGAAAATTCACTGGGAATATTTAAGAACAGGTTGTATAAATACCACTCAGGAATAAAATAGGCTTTAGGTCTAAAGCAAGCTTCTGGTTTCGGATGAAGGAATAAACTAGATTGTTGGGTCCAGCAGCATTTTTTGGCTATGTGGAGTCACAGAGCAAGAGCTGCTAAGGATGTGCCCACACTGTTACTTTCAAGTGTTAGCGCTTGGTGTGGAGCAGAGTCCTGCATTTCCCAGGATGCCAGCTGAATATAGAGAAATAGCCAATTCAAACTCATAGCGAATTCAAACTCTATATCAGTTCTCATTATTGGTGCTTTCTAGCTCAGGTAACCCTTCAGCTGGGCCGTGCAGTTGCTGTACATAGACAGTCATCTCACATGGAGTATTAACACTCTTAAGTGAGGTTTTCCTCCCAGACCACCTAACAAGAGGTGGATCTCTATTCCTACAGTAGACCTTGCAATACCTCACAGGGAAACGTAAGGAGCAGTGAAATGTAGATGTTCAGCCTAAGTGCTCCGCTTTGCTTCATGTTCTTTTGGACATCCTATGGTGCCTTTTCTCTTAATTCATTATTTTCTTTGCTTTCAGATCACAGGAGGAGTCTTGAATTCTTACCGAGGTTTCCATGTAGGTATATCAGCACATTTTGCTCTCATTCACTGCTGCTAAAAACATCTCCTGTGTCAGTGCCTTCTATTTCCTCTTTCTAGCAATTTCTTTTGCCATGACATACATCAGTCAAGTGCAGCCCATTCACATAGTTAAGCAGATTGGTACATTGCAGTAGCCTGATTATGCTGCTATTAACCTTGCAGAGATGTTTGATGAGTTCATTTGGAAATACTCAGTTATCTGACAGCATTCAGATCTTAGCCATGCAAGTGCCTCCCCAGGCTACTATTTGGGATTTCACACACTGGTTGCTCTGCTGGAAGGCCATGAACTGCTGAAATATTTGTTAGCAACTGCATGCTGCTCTAAGATGTATTGTCCTCTCCTATACCTTATGGGTCCCATGGAGAAATTCTCTGACTGTTGGACAGAGACATATTGAGCATCCCAAAAAAGCTCTTTCAGCACTTACGCTTGAAAGAATAGGGGGTGCAAAAGGGGCTATGAGACCCCGCTGTGTCTGTCTTTGTTAGCAGAGCTACAACAGCATTTGTTGACAGATGAGGGGGGAAAAAAAGGATGGCACCTGTAGGATGCCTTCATATTGTATCTGCTAAACCATGTGCTGAGGAGGCATTGCCTCCTACCTGAGCTGCTCTCCCAGCACAGATGGGCAGGAGGAGGCCCATCCATGCTGGACAGCAGTTGCCTGAATTGGTAGTGAAAGAAGTCTCTGGTGCTGCTGTAACTTGCTGGAGTCAAACTGCCTGGGTTTAGTGTTCAGTGTGCAGAATTACTAGAATTTGACTCTCTTTCCTCTTTTAAAGTCTCCTGTCAAATTCTTCCCTGTCCTCAGATGATACAAATCACTCTCGTTCCTCTGAGGACAATGCATTGCCACTGTTTTTCCCAGCTAGGGACTTGTCCCTGCATGTTGAAACCAAAAATATTGAAAAAATAAAATATTCATTGTGAGAAGCTGGAAAATGCTCCTGATTTGCTGCTTCTGATCCTTGCTGTTAACTGCTTTTGGCTCCACAGCGGCTGGCGCAATCAAATCATAAAATGGGTGTGTGGAGAACTGGGAAGCACCAATATTGTTTGGATGACTGTGAGATGTGCCACTGCATGGGGGTTTTTATAAAGGTATATGCGCAAATGAAATAGATTTGGAAGGGATTTTCTAGCAGGAGGAAAGGGAAATCAAAGCAGTTGTTTTAATATCCAGGTTTATAGCTGCAGAAGAGGATTCTGCTCCCCCAGGGTGATGACAGGACTGGTTTGCCTGAGAAAGAGATCAAAAGGCACTGATCTGCTAGACCAGTCACTGCAGTGAGAACTGGAGAAAACCAAAACCATTGCTGGCTGAATCAGAGTTGGTCCCCACAGCCATAATGAAGATGGTGAAAGGAAGGCTAATTACAGCTAGGCGCACACTTGGGTACTGTCACTTCAGAGGTGTTTCTGGAGTGCCAGCCAGCGACAACAGTGTGGGAGAAGTGTTTCCTGTGTCATTGCAACCTGTCAGCGCTTGCAGAAGAGCTCTTGATGGCGCAGGCAGCTGGGGTCATGTTCTGTCCCTGTTGAAAGTGGCAGGGTTGTCACCGGTGGCTCAGAAATGGGGGGTCAGCAAGTGGTGATGCTTAGGGGAGCAGTGCTCCTGGGCTTTGAGCTCCCAAGAAGGGCTGTTTCATCCAGAAATCCAAAAGAAGTTGAGGTGTCAGAAGATGAGAGAAAAGCCAAATATAATGAGGATGATGTTCAAGACTTCAAAGGAAATCTTTCCTCTCTACCTGTCAGTGATTTGCAAACCTTTCCAAACCCCATGCCTGTCTTTCCCATGCTTCTATTCTGTGACAACTGACTTTGGCCAGTGCTGAGTCAATGCTGAATTCATACATTCATAAAATGGTTTGGCTTAGAAGGGAACTTAAAGATCATCTGGTTTCATCCTCCTGCCATGGGCAGGGAAATCCTCAACTGTTCCTTATAGGATTTTTTCCCAGGTGTCTATTCTCTTCACTGTCTTTCAGGCTCCCTTTAATTGGACTGTATCCTTCCCGAGTATTGTTAAGTATATGCCAGCTGAGTCCTTACCGATAAAGGAGGACTGCTTCATTTCACAGACTGCTGCATTCCCGTGTGGACTTTTAAAACAAATTTTAGTCTCTTGTTTAGCCTGTGATTGACAATGATGTCTTAGTTTCTTACTAGAGTATCAATGCCACTCATTCCCTATACGGTGCTTAAAGAGCTGATTATCCCTACCTATGTGTAGAGCTTTGTTTCCCTTACTGAATTACAGTCTTTTACCCCAGATCAGTTCTTCTGTTTTCAAGATAGTTTTGAATTTTCTTACTGTTCTGCAACACACTTGCCAGCCCTTTAACTTGCTGAATTCGCAAGTTGTGGGTGCTTCTTGCTCATCCTTTCCAAACCACTGATGTAAGTTTGACCAGCCTTGGGCCCAAAGCAGACCAGAATCCCCTTAATGTAACCTACTAGTCTGAAAGTCAGACTAGTTACTTCCTAAATGCAATTTACGATACATTGATGCTCCAGTGTAAATTCCCTTTTTCCTTTTCTAGGATATGCACAGCCTGAATGACATTGAGTATGCCAGTTGTCTCAGAATGCTGCCTAATCTTTTCTCTCTTTGGGCTGGAAATACCTTTCCAGTTACATCAAGGGTCACATCTTTCTTTTTCCACAGTAAACCAAATCACAGTCATCCTGTGATTGATAACACCTTCTTCTTCTTTAGTTTTCTCTTAGGAATAATTTGTTTAGTAAGCTGTGCTTCTCTTTTCCCGGTCTTGGAAAGAGGAGTTAAAACAATTTACTTATGAGATTCTATTTTGACAGTAGCATTCCACAGAATGGATTTTCTTGGTTTGATGTGAGAATAATGAACTCAGTGTTCTTAGTCAACATTTTTACTGTGCGCTTTTCCTTCAAGTGGAGGATGCTGCAAACACTGAAAAATAAAGCCACACAGCTGAGTGATACCCCTACCATGGGAATAACTAAATGCTCAGGTAACATCTTTAAACTCTTTTTCGGAGTAGCAAACATATCTGAGAGAACTCTTATATAGCGTAGGAAAACTTAAATATTCCTTGGTTTAATAATGGCAGTCTATTAGGAATAAGTAGCAGGTTATCAGCATATGTACTATTTTTAATGCTGTGACCCTGTTCAAGTATGATTTAAATTACTCTAAGGTTACTTTATCTTCCCTTGAGTCATCTCAGAAAGCTGTAATTGATAATTATTGTTAGGGATATTTGAAATGTGCTGAACTTACTGGAAAGGGCCTTTTGAGAAAAATGGATTTTCTTTCTTTCCCAATAACTTTCTTAATATTTGTAATGAAATCGTAAAGACAATGGTTTGTTGCTTTCTAACGGAGTGTTTCTTTTGTTCTTTAACTCTGTTTTAGCTCTTTCTTCTTTCTCCCAGCGGATCTTTAACTTCCTCCATTTCTCTGTGGACTGTTAGGCACATAAGACCCTCTGTTTTGGTTTGTTTTTTAAACAAACTCAGTTGGCAACCTACGTGAAAGGTGTGATTAAAGATATACAGCTCCTCTTTCATGGAGCTCAGACAAGGTAAAGTGGGCAACCTGCCCCCAGGGAGTAGTTTATGCCAGGGACCTGAACTTTACTGTTGGTATGAAAAGCCCAGCCTATGCGGTGTTTACATGTTGAACTGAATGAGGTTTCTCTCTGGTAGGAGGGTCAGCACATGCATGGGCCATCTGGGTCAGCTGATCCCTTTCTTACAGTGACCTGGGCAGGTTATCAGGTTAGCCCCCAACCTGTTTAGTGCCTGGACCCCCATTAAACCAGCCCATCTTGCCCATGTCTTCTGAGGACATGTCTGCAAGGTCACATTTTAGAGACTGTGTACCAGGACTGCCACCAAAGACCCTTGATAAGGAGCAGTCTTATGTTTCCAAAGGATCACTCATGCCTGGGATAAATCCAAGCTACTGCTGCCATCCTGGCATAGGAAGGAAGAGCAAGGTGTTGCCTTCCCTTGGGGCACAGCAGAGTAGCCCTCATCCTCGCACAGGGCTGTGGAAGCACAAACCCATTCACAGGTTGAGCAAGTTGGAGAAAAGTCCTGGCAACCCAGAATAAGAGGCAGAAGAGGGATAAGATGTCCCGAGGCATAAAACTGAGGAAATCCTGGGGGTAGTGTATGTAACTCCTGATCCCATCAGAATAGATCAGTGATGATACCGATGCTACAAAACCTTGCTGTGGCATCTGAAATTCATCTCCTTCCTGCACTGCTGCTAGCTGTAGCTTATTTTACACAGGCTGTGCACAGATGGCACTGGGCTTTCTCTTCTGCCAACTCCATTGTCAGTCCTCCTCCCCTCATTAGGATGAACTAAAATAAAGAATTGACAATTCCTTCCTGGAAGCCAATCAAGGCTGTGGAGTAGCGTGCTGTTACTTAAGGTTGTCCAGCCTGAGAGTCAGGTCTTCTTCATAGACAGGGAGCAAATACTTTATGCAGTAAGGTATCATGGTCACCAGCATCTGTGTGTAGTGTTTGTATGTATTAGACAAGGCCTTCTGCAACTCCTTTTTTTCACAGGGCTTTCTGTGTTTTAACTCTTTCAGACAAGTTACTAACCTGGAAGGTCTCTCCTTTTTAGCGGGTTCCGTGTCATTTTTCTTGGTTGAAGTGTTCTCTGCATTTTTCAGTCTTAACATTTTTCTATGGGCAATTCTGGCCCCGTAACAGATATGTGTCTGGTTGAAACCCTTACAGTTTATCAGCAAATGCCCAGCAGTCCTCCACAGATCCCTCCCCCCATTTCCACACTACTCAGTGAGGATGAAACATATTGCAAAGTTAACTTCTATCCGATGTGGCTATGATGGGATTTCTCTAATTGAAGAAAAAGCTTTTGTGTTTATACTGTTACTAGAATAATGGAATGGAGAACACTAGCAAGCATTTGTCTCTCCTGAGACATGTTTGAGAAGGTTAGTGTGACCATGACCTGGAAGGGCAGACATTCATGTTTTGTGATAGCTAATCGATATGACTGTTAGATTATTAAATGCCTTATTTTCAGAAGAGGTACAACCTGGTCAACTAGGGATCAGGAAATCTGACTCTGCCATCAACTTACTGAGCCAGGTCATTTAGACTCTGTGTTTAAACTTGCTTATATGTAGCATGGGAATAATGAAGCTTTTGAGCTAGTGGATTGTGCTTTAAAATCTACAAATGAGCCCATTATGGGAATAAAATTGGCTGACTTGCTTCCTGGCGTTTAGAGAGTTATGAACACAGGGACATGAGGAAGAGATGAAGCCCATATATTTACATAAGGTGATACAAGTTAATTAACAAAAAACTGATTTCATTAACTGGAAATGAAGCTTTCATAGCAATGGTATTAGTTCTTCAGTAGATTAAATTGTGGGATTAACCTTGGCTGTTTAAGAATTAAATTACCTTTATTGTTGAACAATGCTAATGATATCATTCAGGGCCCACCTCTCAATTTCTTATTCATTGTCTTTTACAGATATATGGATGGAAGAGCTCTGTCCTTAGCATGAAACATGTTGGGACGCTCTCTCCCCCCAAGCCTGTGTTGTATTCACTCATTGTAGACTTCTACCATTTGTACTGCTGAGCCATTTGCTTGCATGGCTGAGTGCAGCTCCTTGAAACTGCCTCGAGGAGAATTTCAAAGTACTTCCAGGGAGACTAAAGGGATTATAGGAATTGTAGAGGGATTTAAGGATTTGTGGATGAAGGTGGTGGAGTTTGGAGAGAACATTTTCAGGTACTTTTATGGTTCTCCTATGAGTAACAAAAAACCCCCAAAACCCAAACCCACCCCAAATGTGGCAAGAAAGACATTCATGGTTTTAAAAATTATGTGAATATATTTAGGTCTCTATTTTGCTTTGAGCTTGAAGGCTATAGAGATAAATCCTGCAGCCCCTGTTTTACCCTGGAAATAATTAGAATGTGTTTTGTATCTATAAGACGCATGGTTTATGCTCTAATAATTCCTTATCTGGGGAATTAATAGCGTGCTTTCTGTGATATATACAGAGGAACTTCTCACAACTACTTAGCGGAGTACTATCATTCCCTAACCTTTACTAAGACCAGTAACTTGGGAAATACATTTTACTCTCCATCAAAGGTGACTGACTACTGAGTCCAAATCAAATTGCCAAACAGTTCTCTGGGATTGAAGAGGAAGGATGAAAAGAACAAGCAAAATGATGTACATTAATTTATTGGGACTATGTCCAAAAAGAGTCCTCAACTTTCTGGTCTGCCGGAGTGAAAAAGAATTATGGAAACTTTAATGGAGAACAGAGATTTGCAAAAAAAAAAGTATTACCAAAATGCACTGGAGTTTTAAAAGAGTGAACAAGGCTTTATATAGGGGAAATTTAGATTGGACATGGAATAGACAACAAATTCTTCCCTGTGAGGGTGCTGAGGCGCTGGCACAGGGTGCCCAGGGAAGCTGTGGCTGCCCCATCCCTGGCAGT
>WYDI02023594.1:0-29975 GCA_009867235.2 Psittacus erithacus | reverse complement strand
AGGACGGGGAGCGGAAGACCGGAGGGGAGAAGAGAGGGGGGGAAGCGACTAGAGAGCGGGACGGGGGAGAAGGAGAGGAGAGGAGAGGAGAGGAGAGGAGAGGAGGAGTTTCTCATTGACTTAACTGTTTGAAAAGCTGAATTGAAAAATCTTCCTGAAGGCCATTATAGAGAATTACTTTATCAACATTCTTAGCAGAACAAATTTGTCTTTTCCCATTGTCAGCTGTGCTCATTCACACTGGAAAAAGAAATCGTAGCTCCAGCACAACTCCATGAGATGTTTCTCATTATTTCTACACAAGTTTTCCAACAGAATTCAGATGGAGATGATGGACAAAGATGGACAGCCATATGGGCCTTGGCAGACTTTAGTAAACTGCAGCAGAGTGAGACACAGGCAGTACTGTAATTCCCCTACAGCTTCTTGAGGAAAACCCAAGACAAGTCAGATTTAGTACGAATTTCTGCAGCTCCAAAACATCTTAAGAACACGGGGACTTCCTATGGCCTCAGAAAAGTGGTGCATATAGCCCAGGACGCAGTTTCTGATGGTGACAACAGAGATGCTATTTAGGGAAAACATGCAGACATGGCTACTGTCTGCAGCCCATTCCTTTTCTACCCCTCCCACATTCACCACTGTTGGACTGGGATATCAGAGAACACACACGCCCCCCCCATCCATCTTGATTTCTGTTCAATGAGCTACTGTCTATAAAGCAAATATTTCACAGATACATGCAAGGTGTATGTCTCACTTTTTAACACCAAATTTACAGAAATGAAGTGTGTTAAGCCAGTCCAGAAGCAGATTGCAGTTGGGCTCTTGAAGCTGGTTATCATAATGGGTGTTGATGGGACTGTGTCTAGTTCTGAAGACTGTTTGTCCCTGGAGATTGCCTTATGTGTCTTCTTAATTAACTCCTGATTACAGATGCACCTTGGTTTGGTTATTCCTTCTTGAAAGTCTCAGAGATTCCTAAATAAACCTATCAACAAACTCTTCCCTTACTTGATGTCCTTCTCTTTAACTAGCAGGGAAATACAGAATATTAGTCAATTATAGTCCTAAGAAACCTATAATCCCTAAAAAACTGTTGCTATAGTCCCTATAAATTGGGAGAAGTTGAATCCAGGGTTTAATCATGATCAAGATCCCCTTCTTGCCCTCAGTGCATGGCAATGAGGACCTGAAAGCAGAGATGGCTCTTTCACAGGAGCCAAAACCAGGACACACAATCACACTAAAAATGTAAGAATCAAAAAAAGTAATTACCAAAAATATTTACAGTCCTGTGGTAAGTTTACATTGCTTACCAAAAGGATGTTTACACGTCATGTGCTCTAGGATGTACAGTGAAGTGTGCTCCTGATACTTCTTCCTCTCTGCTCCTAGGATGGGGGATTCTCCTGCTCTCTCTGTGCCTTCCTGCTTCCAGGCCAAAATTCCAATGATCCTGCTTGGGCAATGAAGGGATGATTACCTGGGGAAAAAAAAAAAAAACAACAAAAAAAAAACAAACCAAAAAAAAACCAAAAGGAAACATGTTAGGAGGAGAAGAAATGTTTGGATTATAAAAGCAAGATCTCTTGCTTTTTAAGGCACAGATGTGAAATGCAAGATGGTTAGTAACATCTTTGAAGGTGTTAACCGGAAGCTTTAGCCTTATCTTTTCTAAGAATATTGGTTGGGGAATGGTACTTATTTGCTTGTGCTTTTTAAACAAACATTTTCTGCTTATCAGATGGTAAAATCACAGTACTAAGAGCATGACTGTAACTTTTAACATATTGGTAGACATAGTAAACATTTTCTTGGTAACATGAATGACCAAACCACATGCACTGGAATTCCAGCAGCTTTGACCACATGAACATTTTACCTTATGCTAATGATCATGTGTGACCAGGCAGTTAATATAAAACATACACTTTTTTCTTTCCTTCCTCATGTGAACACAAAGACAACAGCCTTCTTCATCTAAGATAAATAAATTGAGCTAACAAAACTAAACCATCTACTTTCTTTTGGCCTGGTAAAAAAGGGAACAAAATGTGAATTTCAGAGGCATTACAAATATAAAGGAGGAAGTAATTTTCCTCCATCAAAGAAATCCATGAATTATTTTTAAATCTTTTTAAAGCTGTGGCAATGTGGCAACAACCTAAAGCGGGGAAGGTCAGTAGCCTCTCTGACTGGAATGGTAAAAGCTCAGTGGTGAACAGCGACCAAAGCCCATCAATTATCTGAAAGCCCTAATATTCTGTGGAAACCAGGCTCTCAGTAAAGGCTTAGGAGCCTGTCCTTGTCCTTAAAATGAACTGAGCATTAGGTATGAGCTAGAAACTTTCCTGGTTTTTAAACTGCAGTATATTATTGTTTTCCACTTTATCTCCTTGTTTTTAACTGTTATACATTAGGCTTGGTTGCAAAATTATAAACCAAAGTATAAAGACACCTAGATAATGAGCATTGTTGCTCCATCTTATCTCTAATGCAATTAAAATGTTTCATGGAAAAACATTAGAAGTTTGTGCATAGGCCAATGGATTTGAGTATAGGCCTCAAATTCTTATTCTTTTGCAAAATAGTCCATGCAATATAGACCTTACTTAACTGAGCAGACTGGTCAAGAGGTTCTGTAGAGCATGTAATTCACATGGTGGCTGTCAGTAATCAGCTATAGGATTCATGTGCTCAAGACCTGTAGATGGCTTTCTACCGTGATTAACCCATTGACTGTTACTAAGCAGAGCTGATACCCCCCTAAATTACAGACTGCTTCTACCTCTGAATCTTCAGGAAATGACAGAATTATCCCCAAACAGCCCAGCCCAACAAACAAAAAACACATCATGCCAAAATGCAGGCTTCTATATCAGTAGGGCAGTTGTAGTGGTTGTGTTGCAAAAGTACAGCTGTCCAGAGATGCTGTCTCTCTCATGTATCACAGCCTACCCGTGAACCTCCTTCCTGATGGCCCAAGGGCCCAGGTTTTTCCATCTCACTTTTTTTCATCTTGGATTTGTCAACATCCCATCATCCCCGCCTAGGAAGTGTAGAAGCTCACTTTTGTCTGATGTAAGCTGAACGCCTGGGGGCACTGAAGGGGTTAAGTGGAGGAAATTCTTGTCAACTTCAATAGAGTCAGGCATTTTCAGGGATTTTTGGTAAGAAGAACCCAGTATGTCTGACATCAGAGCCACAGCACATCACAGTGAAAGAGTAAAATTTTTACTTAAAGGTTTTTTTATACTTTCAGAGTGGAAAATATTCATATTGTGGTTTTGCACTGAAAATAAATTCTTCCATTCACAGCCTGCAACAGGTAGCTGAGGTTAGATCAAACCACCAGCTTACTAATGACTATGAATTGCAGTATCTATGGAAATGGCCAGAATTCAAGGCAGCCTCTAAAATAAGACAGATGAATCATTCTTGAAAAATATTATTCACCCCATAATAAATAAGCTTATCATAAATGTCTGCCACACAATGCATTCGTTAAGTATTTTTAAAAAATGCAAAATGCTGTTGCATGTAAATTGAAATAAATGGTCAGTTTTCTTCCTTTTGCAGGGATTATACTTTTTTCATAACGAATCTTGGAATACTCAAGTGATCCTGGAATCCTAAATTTAAGTGACTGAATTGAAAGCATTTCTTTTGTGCAAGAATCATGTACGTAATAAATAATAGCTTTTAAAGTGTTATAAATAAGGAATCTGAACTGTCTTGCGTTATAGTGAAAGCTGTTGTTCAACAAAGATGCAGTAAGACACAGAAGCTGATAAATTTTTTTGGATTTTTATTCTACTGTGTAACACCATTTATTTATTTATTTTTTTAATAATAAGTTATGAGGTCACATGTTCTGCTAGTGCAAATCACCAGAATATCACTATCATTAGTGGAGCCAGGCTGATTAACTCAATTCAAGATTCAGGGCCTCGCTTACTTTATTAATAAACAAAACCCCAGAATCACAAAAAGCCCCACAGTGACAACGAACACTGTCCTGCAACACTGTTATATAATTTTCTACAGGGGTATATTTTCACATTTCATATCCCATGTTATCTCATTAAGGCAAGGGGCTGATCTATGCCTCCAGGACTGGCGGACCTTGAAAGACCTGAAAGCAATGAGGACTGTTAAGAAAGATGGACTGAAAAAAACAAGCAATGGAAAAAAGTCACCACTAGCAAAAAATACCCACCCCACCAGAGGAAGCAAACACCAAAACCGCCAAAACCTTCCACTCTGATTTGTTCTGTCTCTGGTGTTTCCTTGTCCCACTAAGCCTGCAAGTCCTGAAACGGGTACCAGTGATGGCACTTCTTTTCATTGCCATGCATGCTGTAGCCTGCTTTCACCAGGGAAAAAACTTAAACCAAACCAAACCAAAAACCCCAACCAAAAACCACAGACAAAATGCAATACCTTTCATGTTTCATGCTGTCAACTTGAGATGCCTAAATCACATGTGGACAATTCAGGTTTATGTCACTAAATTTAGAAAACTAAGTGGATATTTTTTGTGTCTACTTAGTGTCTGTACTACCATGGAACTGAATCTCTCTGTAAAGCCAAGCCAACAGTAAACCCAGTGAGACAGTCATTATTTCATGGCATTTTATGGCTATTGCTACTACAGCCTTCCCATCTACACAAGACTTTTTTTTTTTATCTCCCTGAAACCCAGGATATACATTATTTATAGTCCAATATTTTTTTTTGTAGCACAGCTGCAGCCATAAACGGAAACTGATAAACCAATTGTGCTTATCCAAGCAAAAAGAGAAGAGGTTAATTTACTTGGTTTTTCTGCTTTTCTACACACATTGAAAATCTTTAGCATTTAAAAAGTTCCTATACTTTCAAAGAATATTTAAAAGATTTGGCATCATCATGATATGCATATTCTTGGCTTATATAACCACATCACATTTACGCACTCATCCTCCCTTTTACTACTCACCTTCTGAAGATGTCCTCTCCCAAAGCAGTTTATATATTATGAGAGGCTGGGAATCTGCCTTTCTATGCATTTGTGTGAGAGCTTACACCAGTGCTGCTCGGAATTAACAAAGCCTTTGAAAGTTGCTATATTATGTACAATTAGTAATAAGAAAACTAGAATCTTCATTACTCATTTCTCACTGAAAGTATAGGGCGGAAAAAGGGCGTTTGGTTTACTGGACCAACCTACGGGGCCCGGGAGACTTCAGTGTACAAAGTAACAGAGGACAGGGCAGATGCACTCCACTGATGTTGCGCCCTCTCAGGGAAGAGGGTAAGAAGTACCTTTCAGGGTCTCATTTAGAAACTAAGGGACAATGTTACAGCGAAAGATGATACCCTGAAAGAAGTATATTAGTAACAGTGAAACATGGTAATAGGAAGTAGTTTCTTTCCTTCCATTCATCGCTTCCCCTAAAGATGTAATTGTGATGCGCATATATATATATACAGGAGATATAATGTGCAATACAGAAATGTAACTGTAAAACTATTTTGCCCGTCTTAGTGGGCATCTTAGATCAAAGCAACGATAGTACACATAGACACTTCTGTCTGAGTAGCTCACGGTAGTTTAAGCATGCTTTCACTCATCTAACTTCAGGTAGTGCTTGTAGCTGATTTAGTAATACTGTCACAAAACACTGTGCAGGTACCCTTAGCATGAATGAGAAAATGCCAATTAATCAGACTATCATCTAAAGCAAATTAATACTCTCCCTAGACTTTTTTGCAACAGCTGAGCTAAGCTGAATTCAGTGAAACTGTTGCAGCTTCAGTATACAAGAAAGGTTTGACAACAGTAAGCTCAATACAAGAAGAAGAGCCTACACACAAGCTTGTATCAGCCCAAGTTTGTCTGTTAAAAAGCCTAACAGGAATCTGCAGCATCATTAGTGGAATTAAACCCCAAAACAGAATCTCTCAGCAACATCTGAAAGATTGGTGTCTAAGGGAAGCAACTGCATATATAATACAGCAGTGGTAGGGATAAATTATCTTAGTGATAGAGTAAGTTAAGTAGGATCAGAATGAAGGTTAAAAATCCTGAAGTAAGGTAGCTATTCCTTGATTCAAAAGTGTGTCTCGTGCAATTATAGACTTTTTTTATTCCCCTAGGCAGCTGGGATTTTCCCAGGATATCCATTCAAGTGTATGCTCAATCAGTACATATTCAGGAATTCACCTCTTGTCTATACAAAGTTTCAAGGAGGTCAAGGAGAATTTTGTCATTGCCTCCAGTGAGGCCAGGCATTTCACCCACCAATCTTGCAGCTGAAGTGAGGTCTTTGGATAAAAACTATGTGAAATGTAGACAGCACAAATCCTGGCTACATTCAATAAACTGAACAGGATGTCTCTCCACCTCTAATATTTCACTTTGCTTAATTTATCAACTAAAAAAAACCAAACAAACCCCCCCTCCCCCATAACCAACAACAACAAAAAAAAAAAGAACAAAAAAAAAGTTTTCTATTGTTCAATTTTTCTACAGCAGAGATTTTAAGGGGTGAATTGTGAATTGTGACAGCCTTTTTCTCTCCAGCCACATGCCTCAGATTGCATTTATATAGAAATATAATCTGCATACACCTAAAATACTTTAGTGAGATCCATTCTCTCAGATGTCAAGCTCAAGTGCAATACTTTACACACCAGTTTTTCCCTGTGAAAGCCTGCAAAATCACTCAGCAATCACAAGGTTCCATAAGCCACCCACTCTATAACCTGGGGGCTAAGGGAGCATGAGGCTAAAAGGAAAAAAGAGAGAACGCTTTCCATATCTTGTGGAAAGATGAGGTAATAGTGATTATCAAGGGAGGAAACAATTTTTTGTGACTGCTTTCTTCAAGATGTATGTAACTTCAAAAAATAAGATATGCCATCTTAATTAATTCTTAAAAATTAACCAAGTGCTGTGATATATGAAAGCTTGCTTGGTAAAGAAAGATAAAGATAGGAAAAAGTCTGTTTCCATGACCTGTCGGTAGATATTTAAGGAATAATTTTGCAAAAAGAAAAAATGCCATTCCCCAAATCAAACAAAAAATTACAGATTCAGGATGATACAAAATATCAATATATAATTTTAGATCACTACCCCACACTGGAGCAAAAGCCCCTATTACCTAAGCTTAGCAAAATTCTAACAAGTTACATTGCCAACTACCTTACTCTTTTGACAAAAAAGTGCAACATGTTGCTTCTGTGCATTTAAGTTTCTACTTGAGAATTAGATCGTGTCACCCTAGCACATGAGGATGTCTGTGAGTGAATTTACCTTCAGATGAGATTTGTGGGAGGGATCACCTTCATCCTAGGCAGGTAGTAAACATGCCCAAGAACATTCCTGAGCACCACATTCCAGCTGACCTTGAAAGGAGAGTGTCCATGCTGAGCAATAACTTTCATCTCTAAAGGAGGGGAGCTGCTGGCAAGCTGACTTTTGGGAATGGCCTTGGAACATTTTAGCTTCTGAAATGTGCTGGGGAAAACTTGGGAGAGTACTTTTTGGCACATGCTTAACTCACACCAGGGAAAGTCTTAACGCTTCACTAGCATGGGCAATTGCAATCCATTGTCCAGGAACATTTCCACCTACTGTCTGATTTACTAGTACATAGGTGGCCAGGGACACTGTTGTACTTTCAGACTTTGTTCTGTGGTTGTTCATATGCAGGAGAGAACAGTTCTGGCACAGTCCTGATATAAAGTTCACTTTTTACACCATTACCGCCTTGCCCATACATATTTCTGAATAATTTACAGTCTTTTTGGTCCACTTGAGACGAAGGGATCTGAGGAATGCCTTCCTCCCCAAGGACACTATTGAGAATAGTAGGCAGGGAGCAGTAAAGACAGCCTGCATATGTAGCTGCAATATTATAGGATCCTCATGCACTGGCTTTAGAAGATGAATACAGTGCTTTTCCAACAACAATACAGAAAAAAAAGGTCACTGGGGGATAAAAACGTATACATGATAAACAACTGCATAATCTCCATCTGCAGAGCAGCAGAGGTAGAAGATAATACCATAAACCTACTACTAAAAGGCACAGTGCATTCAGTGAGATCTGCAAGAAGGCATTGACACTCCTGGCTGGGTTTCTTTACTATTCAATGCAGCTGCAGCTAGGTAAATTCCCAAAGTGTAATCTTGGTCCCTTAACTGCCCTACTTCCATACTTCATTGTCTCAAATACACCAGGAGAAAGAAAAAAAAAAAGTAAAATCACAAACCCAACACTCAATTATCACTTTGTCTACAATAATTAAACAAAATGCGTAAACAAAATGACAAAAAACAGACAAAACAATTTTGAAATTTTCTCCTGAACAGTTTATGCAAGAGAAACGAGGGGGAAGAAAATTTTGCTCACTTTGTGCATTTGACAGGGTTTGTGGTACACCAGTTTTGCGTGTCTGGTATGGTAACAAGAAATGACATCAAGGAAATCAGAAACTGATAAAAACTGTACTACAGTGGAAGCTGGCAGAGGTCTGAATTGATTTTTAGACCTAAAGTGAATCTGTCACTAATGAAAGAAACAGTTTTAAGTTAACCAATTAGTGCATTTTTCTGACAGAACAATTAATTTTGAAACTGCTACTGCCCTAATGTTTTACTTAATTTCTGAAGATGACAATGTTAATTTTGAATGGTCATTTTGAAATTTTCCATTTCATTGTGCTTTTTTGAGACACACTGAAAGAGCATCAAGATATTCTTTTATCAGTAATCACACTGGCAATCACATGATTGGCTCATATACACTGCTTCTTGATCAAAATAAAATTAGGGTGAAAAAACCAAATTTAAATCCCCCACTTTGTTCAAGGTGCTCTTTTGGTGCCCATAAGTCCATAAATTGGTGATTCATCCTAATACACCAGCACAGATTCTCCAAGTTAAGCTTGCACCTACATCATCTGATTTGCACCAAGTGCCTTCTCTTGTAAAGTATCTCAGGTTCACCAAGTTGTTTTGTAATTATACAGCAGACTTTGAGGAAAGTACAGCTCCTCTGATTACAGGTTTTTGCATTTTTAAAGCAGATTATCTCCCTTGGCAAAAGCATTTTAAAATGTAAGTCAAACTCCTAAGTATTAAAATATCCGTAAATAATCCTATGCAATAGAAGGCTATGCTGTCAAAGCTTCTGATTATTGGTAGCTTCTACTGAAATGGGAATGGATCCCTCTTAGTCTAGAAGCTTGAACATCTTAGCCGTAAGCTTCTCTAACCAGCATGCAGATTCTGAGTCAGAAAAAAAGTTTCCTACAGCACCGGCAAAGAGAAACTTCTGATATATAGTACAATTGTTGCCTTTTCCCAAGGTTGAAAATGCTGAGCTGCTACCCTGTTTCAAGCAAAATTGCTTCTATCCATGCCCAAAGGTAACTGCATCAGCTATCTTCTGAACAACCCCTGCAACAGAGGAACAGCAGATTATGCCTTTATAGTAGCAAGACCTCCGTCTCTGCCACCTGAAATACAGCTCCAATAGGTTAAAACAAAGGGAAACTCTTTAAAGGGACATAAAGCCTTTTCAGGTAATAAAGATCACACTAAAGAAATGAAAGTAAGATGTTTTCTGGAACTGTGGGTTTCAATATCACATGAAGTGAAAACCGCTTTGTCTCTCTCTAAAATGCAGGTTAAGTACAGCAAGGTAATAAGTTTTCCCACCTTGTCTTAAACGTTCAGAGACAGAGAAAACTAATAAGAAAAGCATGTTTCATTCTCCTTTTTCACCTTTTGTCCTAGTAACTGGCAATAAACCTTTATGTATTATGGCCAGGAAAGGTCAAGGGGAGGGACAGGGACCAGAGAGAAGAAATATGAAGAAAAATAAGTAAGACTATGGCATAAGGGGGTCTCCTCAAATTGAAATTGACAGTATTTTTGAAAGAAAAATAACTATATATATGAACTATATATACATATGCGTACAGTTTCCATGTCAAACTGTCCGGAGTTCAGTAAGACATCAATTTTAACTTCTGCATTTCCAGTTTAAAATCAGATTGGGTAAACAGGAACAAAACTGAGTATTTTCATTGGTAAGAATTTGGTGTGCTTTGTCACAATGCAGTCTATCTGCAAACCCAACCTGCAACTGATTTAAGATGAGCCAATACATCACTGACATTTTCAGTAAGGAATCTATCCAATACTATTGATACAGCCGCTGCTCAGTCAAGTGTGCTCTCACATTCAGCCAATTTTTTTCTGGATCTCTGCTCCACTGACTAATTAGAAATTAGTCTCAGCAAGTGAAATCATTATTACTTGCTGTACCTGCACGAATCTAGGAACATCTGAGACGGACTGTTCAAATCCATCTTCACCAACAGTTAACTCCTAAAAACAATTGAATGTTCTACTGCAGTACAGAAATGAATTCTATTCGCTCCCTGCTATCTAAGAATAAGCCTTAAGATTTCACTCATCATGAAATGAATTGGTTTATATTTTGTCCAAAGTGAAAAAGGTAATATAGGTAATATTGTAGATTAAAAAGAAATATACATGGTGCATAAATGATCAGTACTTCACTACTGCATACGTCACTTCCACCTCACACATACCACAAGCTTTGTAAGAAAGTGCAAAAAAGCTATCATGTTAATCATCATGACCCCTTAACTACTGCACTTCCTCATTTGGAGAATTTTGGGTTTTGAAGACTGATTTGGTAACTTGCTTGAATATATAAATACTCACCTGAATATGATCTTAAATCCTTTAAGAACACATTTTATTTCCATCTAAAGTACTGTACCTTTTTATTCTCCACTTGAATCCAAGTTTCTTTTTTTTTTTCTATGATCACTCTCTCAAAAGAAAAAATTACAATCATGCCTCAAACCATTAAATAACAAAATAAAAAATTTGCTGGAGGATATCAATAGAGATTTTTTAAGTTACCATACAAGGAAATTTGATGTACACATTTGTAGCTAGCATCATATTGAAAAATTATTTAAAAAAACCCATGTGTTTCCACTGCTATTACAGTCATCTGTCAGTCCAATCCTGCAGGTCTTTAACTTCAAGCAAACCTTACAGGGACTTCAGAATTTATCAGTGGTTAACAGATCAAAACACTAAAGCAACAACACAACAAATACAGCAATAAAACAGGTTTTCCTCTCTCTCATGGCTTAGTAGCTGTCTAAAATCAGAGTCCTGTATGGTATATATCTGGCATGACTTTCACAGTTACCCTCAAAGCCTGTGTATGGAAAATTTTCCTTTCTTGGACCTCCACTTTCCTATCTCAAAGGACAAAGTAGGCATGCTTTAATAACATTATCTCAATCCACTTTAAAAGCTCTCTTAATTCTTACTAAAACAATCTAATCTGTTTGAGGCAAGATTTTGGTTTTATTTAGAATAGTAAACCTTATCTAATTGAGTTTAGTATTAGAATGGTAACTGACATAAACAAGCCAACTTTTAAGAGTCCACTGCACGCACACACACTAATTCATACTAACTGAAGCCAAGACCCCAGTACTGTAGTTAGCTCAACAGCCTGCACCTAATGCCATCCTCCTGTATGTTCTCGTTCCCAGGTGTCATACATGCAACCCAGTTCACTGGTGGTGAGCTTACCTGGGGTGGGGACATCCATTATTTATCCTTGTTAAGAACCAAGCAGGAGGTGAGGATCAGTATTTAATGTTAAGACCAGCTTCAGATTTCACTGCCAACAAGATGGTTTTCTTTTTCCCTTAGAACCTACCTAGGTTGTCAAAGCATTTGCTACAGTGCAAAACAAAACACATCTTTAGTACTGGGGATTTCACCTAGTAGATACACGATAGCTTTCCAGTTTCACCTTCAGCCTTCTTTAGAAATATCTGTCTTGACTGAAACAAAAATCACTGAAAAGAAAGACAGAGCTCACCTTCAGTACTGTCAGGTTCATCCATGCAATAAAAATACTGGATTTAATGTCTACTGAAATCAGTGGGTTTTGGGGTTTCCAGCGTAAAGGTCAAAGATCCGCCCAATAAATGGATTATGTCCATGTTTGTTTTCAATCAGTAAGATTAACCCTGGACAGTCATAAGTACCTAATCTAATTCAAGAATTATATTCAGTGAATGGAAACAAGTGATGGTTACCAACTCCTTCAGGAACAGAATTTCTAAAAAAAGTAATAAAAATCTGTTTATCAGCAGCCAAGTACAATCTCACATATATGCCCCAACACTCAGTTGCAATATAGAGATGCGCATTAAATACAGACAAATTACTCATGTAACATAAGCCACCTTCTTCCTGACAAATTCCACAAAGGAGGCTGAATATATACTGCTTGTCTTTGTACACCACAGTATTCAGCGAACTGGTGCAGAAAGCAAAGGAAAAAAAAACCCGAGAACAAGGCCCATGTATCAACTATTTTTTGTTTTGCAAACTAGTCAGGACTTGCACTCTTCAATTTCACTTGATGATTGACAACCAATACACACAAACACAGAGTGTTAGATTTACGAGTACTACAGACCTATGTAAAATAGCCCAAGCACGAGATCACAGATGAAAAATCAAGGGGTAAAAAGATGTAACATTTAGTCAATTCTCTGGTTTTCAACTTTTAGTGAGTTCTTAATTTATTAGTTTTAAGTTGTTTTTGTTGGAGAGAGTTCAGAAAAGGCTGTGAGATTTTTCTGAGCGTCAGCTTAAAAATACTCATGATTTCTTAAATGCCAGCTTAAGAAACGTATAAATAAAATTCAACATTAAGACCTCTAAACTTGGAGAGACATGCTCAGAACAGGAAACGATAGTTTGTTAATAAAGAAAGGTAAATCATTCTCTAGGCTTCCGGTGGGAAACTTGGCAGCGAAAGGATTTTGACCTCAGTGGAAGGTAACTGCCACAAATGACAAATCAAGCAACTTTCTTCTTCTAAGTGAGGCAAATGTTTGACATAAGGCTGGACTGCATTCAGATCTATCATTCCCTGTGGCATATTCTTCTACTTTAACAAATAATCCTGCAAGCTTTTTGCACGGACCGTATTAATTTTCTTTTTTTTTTTTTTATTCTCTCTGAGTAAAGCCATGCAAGCCCAACATTTTTTGTGAATGATTACTTATTTCCTATTTGAAGCACAAAAGCTCATCACTTATAGAATAGGTCAAGCTTTCAGTGCCTATTAGTCCTAGTCTGGAATGAATGAATGCATTTTCCTATGTTCATTTTCCTTTTCTGATGTAGGAACAGTATATGGGACAGTTGTGCAAAGGAAGGAAGCAAAAAATCCTGCATTATTTTCAGGTGAAGCAGCAAACAACCACAAAAAAATACTTAAAAAATTCTATTTTCATTCTTGTATTAGACTCACTGTGACTGTATCCCTGTGAAATTTGCAGTTAGAAGCACCAGTTCTCCCAAATCAGAACAGTAAATAGGGGGAAAAAATGACAAGTAGCCCAGTTTAATTTCAAACGTTAATATATTTTCTATTTTATAGTGAACATATGCATCGTTCACCCCTTATTTGCAGCAACTATGACGTCCTCATAAAAAGGGGTGACATTTGTAAGATGCCTCTTAAAATAAATATTTCTTTTTATAAAATAATAAAACTTCAAATAAATATTCTTTACACTAAACAATATGTTGAAAAAATTAGAAAATAAAGGCTGAATTTTACTGTAACTGTACAATATACATGAAGTCCAAAGGGAAATCAGAGTCTTGTAATAGAAGGTTTCTGTAAGACAAAATACAATCTAAAAACATACTGATTGATTCACATTCTTCCGAATGTACAACATATTAGTATAATATTTTGTGACTGTGCCATGTCTTATGGCACCACATATTTTTCACAGTTGAAAATATTATTGTATATACAAAAATATAGCACATTATCTCTGGCAGAAAACAATGAAAAAAAGGAGTCATTTGCTAATTTACAAATTTTGCAAGTACTATTCACAAACAATAGAGTTGCCTAGGAGTGTCTGTGTTGCTTTAGCTTATGCAATATGTGGGTCACAATGTACTGCATCCCTTTTTTTTTTCTTTTTTCTGTATGCCACTAGCTGGATTCTAACAAGCGTACCAGTTAAGATGGCACACACAGGGACAAGCATTTCACTGCAAGTAGCAAAGTAGATTCCCCAACCCTTCTACTACAGTGCCAAGACCATAGCTGCTTAGTTGGTTGCATATGTACGTTAAAATAATCCTTGTTACTTTAGTATTTCTGACTAGTGATGCTATGTTGGCTTTTCAAAGTTCCTGGGGGGGACGCTGGGAACTTTGCAGCAAATGGTGTTGGAGTGTTTACAGCGGCAGCCCGGCCGATTTACCCGGTCATAACAGCCCTGGCACAACTTAAGGCAACCCTTGGCTGGTAGGTAACACCACAAGCAAGGCAGAAAGAGGGACACCACACCCATGGCGGACCATCTAGTGCAGCAATGCGACTGACTGCAGGAGCAGGGGTTGTCAGCACAGTTGTCCTCATCATCATTGGAGCAGTGATAGAACAAGCCCTTCACACAGCAAACACAAGTCCCATAATCGACCACGTTCTGGGCTGAGCAAAGACACTGCTTGTCACAGATCCAACATGATGGGAGGGTCCTTGGATAAGTGCACTCCTTACACTTACACTTTCCACAGTCCTCACACCTGTAGCTGTGCACTCCCAAGTCTTCTTTGCTCAGCGGCTTCAGCTCGCTTGACTTGAACTCAGACTTGGGCTGCATTCGGACTATCCCATCAGCAGCTGGCCCTGAAGATGACCCAAGAAGTCTTTGTTCGGATGAATTACTGCTCGTACTTGTCCTTGTACTGCTCCGCGAACCTGTGCTGACCGTGCTGACAGAACGGGACAGAGGTGCCCGAGGAGAGGCATGTGTTTGTGTGTGCTGAATCCGGCTAAAATGGCGATGCTCAGGCAAGCCATGGGGCCTTTCATTTTTGGGTTGGGTTGCTAGCCGAGGAGTGGACTTGATCCCCGGCCGTGGAGCCACTGTAGGTCCCTCTGTGTATTCATTTGTGTTTCGGATGGCTCTGATCTGGTCCAATGACAAGACGTGAACCTGCTGCATCAGGACATCCCGCAGGTCGGGCTCCCCGTGTGGTCTCCCACTGTCACGCCGAGCCTGCTGCAAGGCCTGTGACCCGCTGCTGTGCTGAGCTCTTGTCTCCATCAGTGCCCAGAAGCGTGCTCACCCCGGCAGGCTTAGAACACATCTGAAATCCTGGAGCAACAAAGAGAGGGTTCACTATTGCAACACATTTTATACTTTCTCCAGCATACTTTCAAGCCTGCAGGATCCCACAGCACTGCACACAATCAAGAAATGCATAAGCCATTAAAAAAGGAGTCACATCTGGGGCGGAGCACTTGACAGCTGAATGCACTTCCTTTGGCCTGTCCTGCTAAAAGGAATACTTGTTCTAGGTCCACACATCTTAACTTATGGCTCTAGAAAGTCTAGGTATCGCTCCTGCTAACTAAGGGTTCTTAGGCTGTCTTCTGGTTAGACCATGGCCTTTCAGCCACTTGAAGTGACTCTTCACATCATGCTACTGAAAAACTTACACTGAAAAAGGAGATGCCTACAAGTATTTAGAAAGTGCAATGTGACCTGCTGATGACAGACATATAATTCTCCAATTTTGTTTAAAACTGGATAATATTTTGGTAGGCTAGTCTCTTTACACATTAAACTTCATATGATGTAAATAGGAAATTTTAGTTTAATACCAGTGGTCCCAAGAAAAACACTAAATAGCAATAAAATGTTTGAGGTTAGACATTAAATGAGTTAGTGCTACCAAAAACTTCAACAGCACAAGTAAAAATATCTCTCTCCAGTATTTTAGTGTGTGTCATACTTGTGTACACCACTGCGATTGTTATTCTAAGGCTCAATACTACAAAAGCAACGTGACCACAGTTTTATTTTTTGTTAATGTGTAAAAAATTCCATAGCCTACATTTCAAATTGTAAATATTACCAAGAGTGGCTTGCGGGACAGAGGCATGCATAATATAACCAAACAATGCCATCATCTAAGAAGCCTACTTGATTTCGAATAGTGCTTTAAAGGATCATTAACTACAAAGTAGAATTGCAGACTTAAGAATTTAAATGGAAACCCAGTAAAAGACCCAGAAGATGAGCACTTGTAAATAACTAACTTCCACACTCAGATATGCTAAAGTTTCAAGTACTGCCCTCTAAATTAGTTAATATTTGCCTTATCTTTATCATATCTTAAAGTGGTTCCAAAATCCAATTACCTAGACAAAAATCCAGAACAATATTTTACAATTAAAACCCAAGCAGGAACCAAGCTTCTTACAAGGCCCACACAATGTCTTCAATTATACCTAGAAAGAGCACCACAGCATTACCCTGTACACATCATTTACCAAAAATAATACTATACCGTTGTATAATAAAATATGGCCAAACATTTTAACAATGACTACTTCAAGTTGCTGTCTTTATTCTAGCAGCAGCAGCAAATGTTTAACCTTTTGATTCCTGGCTCCCTCCCCTCAAGTGCTTTTTCTTTAAAAAAAAAAGAAAAAAAAACCAAACCCTAATTTTTAAGAGTGACTGCCTATTTCAAACATTGCCAAATTCTGGTGAGAGGCAGAGTGTATGTCATGGTGTGTGTGCCCTCCCCCGCCCACCCCTCCCCCCAAAAAAAAAGTCTTGCAAACTTATCTTGAAGTATTACTTATGTTTTCTTCATAGTAAAACCTTTGCCATATAAAAAGTTTCAACCAGCAGTTTAAGTAGACATTTCCCCATCTGGAAAACTATCTTAAGATAAAAAGGAAAACGGCAGAAAATAAAGCCCTCTCCCCACCCCTGAGATGAACTAGCAGCCCTATCTGTCCTCCACATCCAGCTTTTAGGCAGACTCAGGCAGCCGAGAAGGCACGCCGGATGAGACCCAGCCCCTCCAGAAATGCCAACCCAGTGCAAGAGCGGAGCTGACCCTGACCTGTAGGCGCTTCAGACGACACTGGCCCAGACGCCAAGGTGGGGGCCGGAGGAGAAGGCTCTGCGCTGAGCTCTCTGCCCAGCTCCCGGCTCCATGCCGGCGCGGCAGGTGGGAGGCGGCAGCCCCTCGCCCGCGGGAGCCGCCAGCAGTCCCGCAAGTGCAGACAACCTGGAGATAACCAGGAGACATCCTCCGGAATGGGAGGTGGGAGGGGGCTGCTGCGGCCGCCTTATCAGGAAAGTCAAACCCATGTTTCCTTTTAACTCTTCCCCCCTGCCCTCCCGCGAGAGATGCTAAAGAAGCCTTCTTCCCCCTCCCGGGTAATGCCAGGCGCCCTGCAGACGGTTGGAGACAACATCTCCGGGACAGCCGGGCAAAAGACAGATTACCTCCCTCTTGGCTTGCCATAAGCACCCACTCAGCTTCACAAAGCCAGCCGCTGGAAATCCTCCCCTTATTTTACGCATATTCTGCAAATTGCCTGACCTTCAGCCCATCCCCCTCTGCCCCGGCCCGAAGGGACCCAAAGGGCGTTTTCAGCGGGACATCGGTCCCAGCCCGGCTATCCTTTTTCACCCCTTAATCGATCCGCTAACAGGACGAGACGCGAACCTCCAGCACATTTATTTGCGAACATACGTCTACCTG
The DNA here is from genome assembly GCA_009867235.2 of Psittacus erithacus. Taxonomy (NCBI): domain Eukaryota; kingdom Metazoa; phylum Chordata; class Aves; order Psittaciformes; family Psittacidae; genus Psittacus; species Psittacus erithacus. Next base: position 12,292 of record WYDI02023594.1, on the reverse strand, counting down.
AAAACTTACGGGAAAGCACGTCTCTCCCTCCTCTCTCTGATCTAGCACTTCTCCCCTTTCCATCCACCAAGAGCAGGGAAGCAGCATTTGCCTTTTTGTGTGTGCATGCGTGCGATAACACGATTCCACACTTCTAAAAGCCAAAGTCCACGCTCGTAGAGCTCAAGTGCCATGACTGCTAACTTTTCCTAGCTGGGATTGGCAAAAGGGGGAGCAAGGGGGCCGGGTTTCGCGTTCTGCACACTCGGGGAAGTTTAAAACGCAAGGGGCTTCTTGCGTGCTGTGGAAAAAACCCGTGTCTGGCTGGCGGGGAGAAGGCGAGCCTAAGGGGGAGAAGTCCTCTGCCCGTGAATTTCTGTTTTGTGTCCGGAGCCAGTGCAAGGCACCCCCACCCCCATCCCCACCGCACACACGCACACACACCAACCACCTCCTCTTCTTTCAAAGTGCTTTGAAACCCCCATTAAGGGCCGAGTGTGTGATCAGACTATGGATTAGGGCAAAAGGGACTTTACCATCGGGGTGGGGCAAACTGACACACAAATAACTTGTTGAAAACACCAGATTTTTGGGGGGAGGGTAAAGGGGGTGTTACAAAGTAAACCCACCAAAGGCAGAAAAAAAAAGTAAAAGCAAAAATTGAAGCTTTCCGTTCCACCCACACATGCCCTCTGCATGGTAGAACCTGGAGAACTTTCCCCGTCTGATGGATCTAATTAATTTCATCACACGAGAAACAGAGATGTGTATACACACACGCACACACGTAGGTTTGTACCAGACGTGCACTCACTTCCGAATTGCACGGATCTCCCGACGCCACTACAGACGGGCGTAAATCACGCACTGAAAGGCGGGTTGCTCGCTCTCTCCCAGGACGAAGGGACACACACACACACTCACACAAGCAGCCCCTGAGCTCGCCCACCCCGCTGCGCCCTCCCTTCACCTCCCCGCGGGGCTTGTCGGAAACCCACGCGTGCCCGGGGAGGACCGCCCGTGCCCCGCTCCCCGCAGCACCGAGAGCACGCGGAACTCCGTGTGTCTGCGTGTCCCGGCCCGTGTGCTGTGTGTCCCCCCTGTCTCCCCGCTCGCAGCCTCCGCACGCATGCCTGCGCTCCAGCGCAGCCTTCCGCCCCCCGCGCCCCCGAGGCACCCTGGCGGGGCGCAAAGGCAGCTTAGTCGGTAAACCCCAGTAGAGCTTCCCCCCCAACCCCCTCCGAGAGAAACCGCTCCGAAATCCCACCTCCGGCTCCTCTCTGAGAAAGGAAGGAGAGGGGAAAGGGGGGAGAGGAAGAACCTGTACGAATGGAAAAAGGATCGGCCTCAAACATTTCCACGACTTTTCTTCGAGCAGCCAAGGGAGGCTGGAGGGGGGTTACTGAAAAGCTCGTTTTGCAAAGAAGGAAAAGGCTCTCACCGTGATCGCGGCGCTGCACCAAACCCCTCTCTCTCTTGTATTTTCTTCTTCCTGCTGCTTGCAAATAAATCCAGCCCTAAAGCAAAAAAAAAAAATTCTTTTCCAAACTCTGCTTTAGTCCAACTTGCAAATTAAAGTAAGAATGATCACCACGTAAAAAAGTCCAGAGCAAAGTTAGGTCCCTTTCCCAGATCGATTATAAATACGTGTGTGCGCGTATATACTATAATAATAATAATAAAAACACCTCTCCGGATCGGGGTGGGTTTTCTTTGCTCCTAAAAAGAAATCACTCAAGTCTCTCACACACACTTTCCTTTTTTTCCTCAATGAACTGGAGGCCGAATCGCCAATACCAAGTCACTTTTTTTTTTGTTGTTGTTGCAAATGATCAAGAGGAAGGGCAAAGCCAAAGAAAACAAAATAAAGTGGATCTAAAATAAAATCCCAGAGCTTTCTTCCACTGAGCTCCTCCAAAAAAGCAGCTTGTGCAATGTAGCCGTTCTGCTGAGAAGCTGCTTGCTGCAAGCTCCTCTCCACTCTCCCTCTAGCTTTCTCGCTCCCTCTGCGAGCGTGTGTGTGTTGCAGGCAGCTCTGTGGTTTGCAATCGGGGGGGTGTTTTGGGAGCGCAGCGGATTTGTGGTGGTGGTTGTTGTTGTGTGTTTGGAGGAGGTGGAGGAGGAGGAGGAGGAAGGTTTGAGATCTGAGCTGTAGGGGCTCGGCGTTTTTCTGCTCGCTCGCTCTCTCCCTCTCTCTCTTTTTCTTTCCGGAGGAGGTAGGGTGATCTCTCTGCAAAAGCAGCAGTAAATGGCGTCATGTGGATCTGAGGAGGAACAGAGCAGTTGTTGTCCCAGAGGATATATCGCATCCGGTCCCAGCTCATTGGCTCTGCGGGGCTACATTCACTCGCGCTCCCAGGGCCCTGCCAACACTCCGAGCTGCGGGAGGCATTCAAAAGGGCAGCGCCGCCGACCCGTTCGCGGTCTCGGCCCGTCGGTGCGCGGCCCTACGCTACGCTGCGCGGGGCGGCGCGTAGACCCGCTGAGCCCCTCTCAGCCCCCTCCGCCCCTCTCCGGAGGCCTGGCAGCAGCCTGTTTTCATAGGAGGCTCCTCCGTGCGCGGTCACACGGCGCTGGGGCTGCTTTTGTGCTCGTGTATTTATTCAGAGGCAGGCGGCGATAAGTTTGCAGGGGAGCCGAGGGGAACTCGTTTCTCCCGGGCAGGGAGGCGCGCTCTCCCCGCCGCGGCAGGCTGTCGGGAAACCCGTTTCCAGGTGCTCCCGCCCCCCCCCCAACCCCGTGTTTCTTTAACCGAGTGGAATAAAAGTTTACACTTTTTGCCCCCGCTTCCCCCATTTTGCCCTTTCCTTCCTTCCCCGGCCCTTTTCAAGAGGGGCGAAGGCAGGGTGGTTCCCGGGAGCATTGTCCCGCGGATTACCGCGATGAGGCGGCGCAGAGAGGGGCCCCCCGGCAGGGGGGGAGCGCGGAGCGGGGCCCGCAGGGCGCGGAGAGGCGCGGAGAGAGCGGGACAGGCCGCTGACAGCGTGCGGCGGTACTTCCCGCGCCTCTAGCTGCTGCGGAATTTGCATGTCCCGACCAGCAGCGGAATGCTGTCGCCTGCGCGGAGAGTGGATGATTTTAGGGGTAGAAAAAGAAAAAACTTTAATTAATTCCTATTCACGTGGGGGACACGGTCTGCGAGCAGCTCACAAACGTGACTGTTTGTCTTCTGGGCGTTTCCTGACACGGCCACAGCTCGGTCCCTTTTGTAGGAGCTGAAGTCGCCGGGGGAGGGCCACTGTCGCTGGGCCCGGGTATCTTGTGCCTCCATTTATCTTTAAGCGCGGAAAGCTGTGTATCCACGTAGGCAGGCACCGAGCACGAACATACCCGCATCACGTGTGGCACTGCTTAAAATACGCACGACGTGCAAGGCAGCAGTGAACTGCATTTTTACATGAGCAGTCCTCGGTGCAAAATCCCTACCAGCCTTTTTTATTACTCAAGACAATTTTGTAGGCACTTCCTCTTCTACACCTGCTTGTCACTGCTTTTTGAAGAGGATGGTCATCCTCTGTAAAAGGTGGAAATAAAAAGGGCAGTGCCTTACACTGGCGGCCCTAGGGTTTTCATGTTCTTACAGGCATATACCTATTCTTTCACGGTAATATTCTGAACCTGCAGATTGTTTTCCGCAGTTGCCTGACAGTAGGGTTAGCCTGAGTTACACGGATCTTTTTCCCCTTCCCAAAGGCTACCCCACTCCATAAGCCTGCAAAAAATCGCTGCCGCCCCGGAGGGGATGGTGTTGGGGCCCAGGCGCCGTCCCCTTCCCATTCTCTTCGCCCCTCTGGACGTGCAGAGGGAGCGAAATGCCCATCGGGGCCGGGCGCTGGGCCGCCCGTCAGCCGGTGCAGCAGCAACTCGGGGCTGGCTTTCCGTCGGGGCTGCCGGGGAATAGAGGCGGCTGCGGCGCGGCCGCTCTGCCCGCCAGAGGGAGCGCGGCGGCGGCGGGGCTGAGGGGGTTGCCCCCAGAGGCTCCGCCGAGGTGGGCAGCGGCGGCTGAGGGCAGGAAAAAGGCGAGAGGAAGCCCTCACGGGAGGGGGCACCCAGCGGCGCGGATGCACCGAGCACCGCTCTGGGCATCCTCAGAGGTGTGCCTGTCCGCAGCCTGGAAATCCTCGGGTAACCTGGGGAAGAGGACACGGTCTTAATGTCATTCACTAAGGAAAGAGAAAAATCACTTCTTCCCACATAGCAAAGTAAAAAATGGGCGAAGAACTCTTTGTGCAAGCCTGTACATAGTTAAAGGGCTGTTAGGTTATCTATCAGTGTTTATACTGAGTATATAAACAGTGTTTAAACTGGAAAGTTCATAATACCATTTTAAAGTCAGTCACTAGTGCAATCAGCTACTTATATGCCAGTTTGCAAGTACAGGTGTATACACTTAGTACAGTGAGAAGTCCCAAAGACAGATACGAAAACAGTGAAGCTATTTTTGTTCTCAAAGCCAGTCATGTGTGCAAAATGGTGAAACATCAGTGTCTTATGCCAAAAAAAAAAAAAAACCAAAAAAAAACACAACCAAAAACCAAACCCAAAAACCAAACCAAAACCCAAACAAGAACTGAAAAAAAAAAAAGAAAAAAAAAAAGAAAAAAAGAGTCCCAAGCATACAGCAGTGCAGAGTTTGAAAGAGAAGCCCTCAAACCTGCCAAGCTTTTTGCACTAACTGGTACACAGGTGATCAATAACTAGTGGACAAATATGCAGTATAAAGTGTTATTTGCTTGTTGGTTTGGTTTGGTTTTGGCTTGGAACCTCGAAGCTGAATTCTCAGGCCTTTCATTTGATGTTACCTTGGAACCAGCTTTCTCAGGATTACATGTATCATTCTCATTTCACATCTCTTGTCACGGATAGTGGCTTAATGCATGTGACTATGTTTCCCCTAGTGGTTTGCTCTGACCATTGCATGATTTTTTTTTTTTTTTTTTTTTTTTTTTACTTAGGCAGACCTTGTTTTCGGAGATGGAAGGCCTTTAGTTCATTCTCTGCTAGAGAAATCGTAGCTGGTGGACATATATATATGTGTACACACACATAGACATATATATTGATACAGATACGTGCGTGTGTTTGTGATAGAATAGTAGCAATTGCAGTGACTTGGGGTGAAGAGTTGGGCAGAGTGAGGTCTGTGACATGACAGAAATAGCTGAAACTTTTCTGCATTATCCTGAAATTGTCCCACACGATTTTACTCGGCTTGATTTTCAGACCCAGGATCTGAAAACAAGTAGTATTTCCCCTTTTTGTAAAATAAAAGGAAGTCAAATCATAAGGAATTTCTTGCAAGGGGATGAAAGTGCAGTAAATTTGTTGACTTTCAGAACATTTTGTGCATCATCTCATGAGGTAATGCAATGATGTGAGGATATTGATTCTGCACATCCTGAAAGGACTAAGTTTGGCTGCACACTGCTTCCAATGCCCAGAATTTCCTCAGGAACTTAAACCTTTAATTGATTGCCTTTCACATTTATAACTCTGGAAAAGGTAATGTACATAAAAGAATTATAGGATTTTTTTTAAAGTGATTTGCTGGAAAGCTTTCTGCCAACTTATATTTCATTGAGATTCTCAGGGCAGACAAGGACACTTACTCACTGTGCCGTAAAAATAGTTGGACATTTTTTATGAAGAAAATCAGGTCCCTGACTCAGTACTGCTGGTTTTGCTTTTGTGATTTTCATTGTAGGTTACCTGAAGGAAATCCCAGAATTCCTTAAGAGGGGAAAATGAGCAGAAGTTACTTGGAATCTGCTCTGGTGGGACAAGGAACAGCATTGTTAAATGTGAAATACAGAATAAATACCTGCTGCTCTCATTAGGAATACACATGCTGTGCAGCTGCTGGGAGTTGGTCTCTTGCGTTTAGGGATGCCCAGATCTTCTGGGATTAAACTACTGTTATTCAGATCTAGCTAATGATCTCTACCTTCCTTAAAGGTGATATAGGCCAGATCTTGTGTAACTTTATCCCATCTGACGAATACCACAGTATATGGAGGGACACTTGCCAGTAGAGTATTTTCTTGTTGAATACCAAATATGCGAATGTGAACTTAAAAATAAACAAATCCCTTTCCTGATCCTTCTGAAATTATACTGAAGAACACGTATACTTAGTACTTATTATATAATGTAGAGCTTTTGCATATAAATTGTTCTAATAAAGCTAGTATGCTCTTTGATGTGCCATTCAATATTATTTGGTTATACTTGTGTCCTTGATAAAATCAGCATTGGTTTTTTTGGAATTCAACTTCTCTCTTCTCAAATAAGAAGACTTAATGTTCAAAAGTAGGACAATTTGGCATGGACAGGAATAAGTGCAGTTTATTTGTTAAATTAGTATTATTATAGCAGGCTTTTTGTATTTGTTTGTCCTAGGATTTTCCTCTTAACATTTTCAACTGCTTTGGTAGAAGTAATCATGAGAATGGCATAGACAATCCATGTCTGTCAACATTTGAAACACTGCACTCTGTAATGTCATTCAATTAGAGGCTAGATAATGCTGGACTTGACTATACTAGGATTTTATGCAAAATTAACGGTTTGCCTATTAAAATGTTAATAAGTACTTGCTAGTTTGTAAAATCTGAAAATATTTTGAAGCAGAATGCAGACATTTGTGTGTTGACCTGGGATAAAAGCAACTCAGAAGAAATGGAAGAGGTCGATGTTAGCAGTTGTGGGAAATTTGAGAACAAGAGAGTTTTGTGGAGAAACTTATCACATCTTTATGGTGGTTTGCACAGTAGTTTTCGGACTTCATCAGTCTGTAGATTTTTTCTATGCTTTAGAAGAGAAAAAAAAATCATGAGGGAAGTGCAGACTTTTTTAGAAAATTATAGATTATAAGACCTCCCATTTAGAAGTAGTCCGTAGGAATCCACAGAGCACAGAAAACAACTGATGTACAGATACCCAAACTAGCTCTAAACTGCAATGTAGTGGAAAGGTAAATTAATATCTTGGGTACTGTAAGCAAGGTAGCTGGAAGAGCACAGATTTTCCAGAAGTTTGAGGTAGTTTACATTGACCTCTGTGCTGTGACAACTACTCCGGTCCCAAAGCCTAAGGGACCTTCTTTCACTGGAGACAGGAGTTTAAATAAATACCTCCAAGGGATTAGCAATTGGTAGCATATCGCATGCAAGCCAGCCAAAGGAGATGTATAAATAAGACTTAGAGATTTTGCTGCAAATCAAAGCAAGCAGGTTGAGAAACTGTTAAAAATTGTATCATCTTTCTCCCATATGCTGAGGTTATTTTTATTTTCTTTAGTTGTGAAAGGCTCTTATTCATTGGTGTGGCACACAAGCATATCTTCAAAGCAGAGGTGTCGTGTGCAGAATCACTTTCCTAGAGAGGGATGAATTTTGTATGAGAAGGAAAATAAAAGCAAGCATTTCCCATTATTTGTCTGAAAATCTGAACAGACAAAAAACCCTCCTATTTGGTTGCAAAAAAAAAAAAAAATATTGGGAAATATGCTGATCCTGCTGTCAGATCTGCATAGAACTATTTCATTCTCCTGATTATAATGACAGTATCAAAGACAGCAATTAAAATGCTGGATGTTCTATTACAGTATTCTCCACAGATCTCAGAATAGCTTTCAAGAGATGTTACCATATCTGTTTTATATAGGCTAGAAAACCCAGGGGTGAAAGAAAGAAGTAAATTATTTGAAAAGCAAGAATTGTGACTCTCAGGTCCCAGTCCTATCTCTCCACTGTGTACACACTGTTTCCCACAGAGACACGCCATGCTGGATTTCCTTGTGGGCTCCAGTGTCTTTCTGTACAGCTAAAATTTCAGAATCTGTGTCTAATAGGATTGAAACACCTTAAAAGAGAGTAGGAACTGTTAGATAATTATACTTATCTTTCTTAGAGAGGGAAGAGGACAAAATGTTTGATTATCTAAACAAGGTTATCTTTGCAGGAACATCCACTCCCACCACTTGATTAAAGAGTTCCTCTAAACTTCCGTCTCTGCACCTGGTGCAGTTATTCCTATCTTATTTGTGGTTTTGTAATCATCTTTGCTGTATTTTAAGCAGGCCTATTACTTTCAAAAGCCCTGCAGAGACAAAGGCAGAAATTAACTGAGAAGCTGAAATCTCTGAGCTGTTCCTCCTAAGCAGGCCCTGACGCCTTCTGGAGCCAGAGCAAAAGTCTGTGGTGCTCCAGGTCACGGAGAAAATCCAGCTGCCCAGAGTGGCTCCCAGGATGGTGTCCTAATTAACAAAAGCTAAAGGAAGTACTGGAAACAGCATTACAAACTTACACAATAAATCCACTGCTTCTGACAGAATCAGCTTGCAAAATAAGCCCACTGGAAATCTTCCTTCATTCTTGAGGTTAAATGTTTAGCCATTTAACATATTTCAAGTTTTCTTGTTGTTGTTTTCTTGCAACATATTTCAAATTGACATAAAGTATATGAACTTCTGATGGTTTACGTTCTGTCAAAGCAATTATGTCTTCCAAACTACATGCTGTTCAATTTTTATTTTCTTCCTTAGCACTGTAGGCTTGTTTTCTCCACAGGGACACAGATTACAGTTCTATAAAATCTGTTGTAGCTGAGAAAATTTTTGTTAATGACTTATTCAGAATCCCACTGAAACAGAAATCAAGGTAACAACAATAGAAATCAAGGTAACAAGCTTTATTCAGGTAAACAGATTTCGCATCAGGTAAAGTTTGGCTTTTAAAAAGACAGAGTCTTTGCAGAGTTAGAGAATATGTGTATTTACAGTCAGTGTGTAAAATTATATATATCTGGGTGGTATGTGCTGGGCCACAGCCTGGGCTAGCTTTAGTGCTTTCATGTTTTGTCAGAGCTAGAGCTTAAGCAGCAAAGGCAAAATCTTCATTCGGCCCAACTTCAAACCCAAGTTTTTTTCTGTAATAAAAAGGAATAGACGCTAAAAAAGGAGAACGCTAAAAGGAGACGTTAAAAGGAGAAAAGCATTTTCTCCGTGATGAGGGGGCGGCGGGAGAGAAGAAAGCCTCCTTTTGCGGCGCCCGTCTCGTTTTTAGCATTGCAGAAGCCGATTCCGACGCGAGTTAATGAAATACAAACGGGAATTTCCTCAGGTCTCCTTCCTGCTTCTATCTTCGCCTGTCTCACCTTTTGAGAACCTGATTTGTATTTGTATACATGTGTGCGATCCCGATTTCATTGTTTGCCTTTTCACACAAGCACTTTCACCTACATCTTCCCCCCACACCCCCCTTTCCCTCCCTTCCTCTCATTTGGCAGCCAGTTTGGCTTCTTCTTGCCTTGAATACCACATTCCCTGGTTATTCAAGCTCAGTCATTAGCACCCTGTCCCCCTACTGAAATTATGAATGAAAAGCCTTGTTGTTCTTTACAAATAACTCGGGCTTCCTCAGTCAGTCAAATTCAAATGGAAGTGACTGCCAGACAAAGCGCCTGTATGATGGACAGTCCTCTCAGCAAGTGATCAAGGCATACAGGAAGTTTTTAAAGGCACAATATAGGTAGAGCAGCCTGGGCGTTGTTCTCCTAGCCGCCCCCCTTTTCCCCCGGGTGTGGGCTGCGGAGAGCGGATGGGGAGCGGAGATGTGGATGGGGATGAGAGGCAGGGATGGGGAGCAGGGATGGGGGGGGGGGCCGCAGCCCCTTCGGAGCTCGCCGCGGTGACACCTCCACCTTGTCCCGGCGGAGCCGGGGCCGGCGCGTCCCGGCGCTGAATGCCGCGGGGGTCGGGGGCTCGGAGCGGCACAACCCCCTGCCGTCGGGGCGCATTGTCCGCGGCCCCCTTTTCACAACGGGGGAAAAGGTAATTGACAGCCTCATTGTCCGCCCCGGCCCCCCGCGGCTTTAAAACACTCCGGGGCCCCAGTCACACGTTGTCAATAAGAGCTGTCGGAGGTGACGAGTGAAGAAGGGCTGTTCAGGAAACAGTTTGAGCCCTTCAAGTGGACAGGCCTCAGTGACTTCTCCGGCACTCTGGCTGCCACAGGCAGCCCCTTCAAAAATAACCTTAAAGCAATAAATCAAACGTGTTTCCTGCACTATACAAGGAACAGCTGGTTATTTTTCCTCACTTCCCCCCACCCCCTTCCCCAGATCCCCTCCTTCCTTTTTTTTTTTTTTTTTTTTTTTTTAACACTAAAAATTATTTAAGCACGGGAAATCATGCATGTCAAAGTTTGGCAAAGCAGTTTGGGTGATTTAGCAGTTACAACACACTTCTTTGTTATCCAGTCTTCGGGCTTTGACTTTTTATCTCCCCTTTTCCACTGGTTTCTGCATGTGCTCTGAGAGTTAGGATAACTCATCCCTGATATTCCACACAGCAAAGGAAGCGTTTGGTGTAGTTTGCAAGGAGAAGTTGTTCACTGTGATTCTCCTCTATCATGAGAACTCCGGATCCCGGAGCTCAAAAAGATGTCTTGGTCTTAGTCAGTGTGTTTATTTAGGAACAAAACCCCTGCACCTGAGAATTACTGAAATGCCTTGCCATAGGCAAATCTGGATGCCTGTGCCATACTGAGTGTTTTACGTTCACAACACTCATTGCCCTTATTTAATGCAGGCAGTGTTGATGTATCATCACGCATGACACATCAGATATGATGTGCGTGCATGATGATAGGTAGGATGCATTAGATTTTAAACACAATTACAGGGTTTTCTCCAAAGCCTTCTGCAACCTTAGGCTCTGTTGCTGCAGCTGGATCTGCGAGGGCCAGTGCTTGTGTTTGCACTGAGCTCCTTTAGGAGCCCACCTGCCTGGATCTGATTTCAGCCTTGGAGCTGTCATTTCCTGCCATCACATGAGGTAGTTAGTGTATGCTAACTAACAACTAAAGCAACCCCAAATCTGTTAGACTAAGTGTTGTCATTTAGCAATGCCCAATTCTGCTAATATATTCAGTGTTTGGCGCTGATGATACACTTAGGAAATAAAAAATAGGGGTCAAATATTCTTTGCAGTGTTCTGCAATTGTCCCTGCATTGTAACAGAAGCATTGTATTCCAGCCAGAAATGTAACTCTTACAAAAAAAACCCCAAACCCTGATCGTAAAACCAGAGACGGAATTAAGAAGAAAACACAAACATTTCTGGAGGTTTGGGCTCTCTGAAGAATCGAGTTAAAAAAGAGAGAGGTAGTTAATCTCCAGCAATGTTAAATTCTTCTTATATAACACAGGATATGTGTTCTTATTTCTTTATCATGCCACCTACTAACGAGATTTAAAGAACATCACTGTTCACCTAAGAGTGTTTAAGGGGTGTTTCAGTGAAATAAATTGTAATTAGAAGGGAGATGTTTTGCATCAGGTTTAAGTCTGTGTTTTATAGGCGCAGCACAGTTTACTCTGTTGCGCTAACCTATCTGTTCTGGCAGCTCTGCACTCATGGGTCAGCCCATGGGAAGGAAGATCTGAATATTTTTATTATTTTTGGAATATTGTTATTGTCTTTCATTTGCAACATGATATGTTTATCTGTCTGTTAATATAATTTCATCTCTGTGCGTCTCATTTCAGTCCGCCTATACACAGCACATTTCTGCTGTATTTTAAAGACTAAAGTAACACAAACTTGTTAAGTGCCTGAGACTAGTTTACAGTCAACTTTAGCCAAATCTCACAGCATGCTGTAAGACATGGCCTTCCTGAATACCTTTCGAAATCTTATGGGAGTAAAAGCTGTTCAAAACCTCAAACCAGATGCTTTAGTAGGATCCAGTCTTTAGATTGCAAATTACTTCAGGCAAGAATCTCCTTCCTATCTGGCAACTTCCTAGAACACTTTTGCAGCAGGATAAATAAACAGCTTATTATACTGAGGAGGAGATACTCAGCTGGGATGATTTGCTATTGCTAACTTCCATCCTCCAAGAATCCAGCTCCACATGGAAGTCAAGGCTTATCCATATCCTGCAATGGCTGCACACTTTTGGAACCCATGATGGGAGGATTTCACTGTTTGGACCTGTTTCTCTTTCTTTCTTTGCTCTGATCAAGAATTGCACGTTCTCATTTGTCATGTTATACTAACTAATGATAATCTAATGTCTGCTTACATAGTGTGCATGGCTGTATTTTGCTGCTAAATTAAGCAGCATTTTAGAATCTGCTAGCCTGCATTCTTTTGGCTATGTCTTTTGTGCTGGGGAGAGGTATAAAAATGCATGGTTAGCAAGTTTGCTATTGCCTTTGACCAACAATGCAAAATGACTGTTTAGATGTTATTAGATCAGTGGTGAAAAAAAGAATCAAAAAAAAAAAAAAAATCCACAAAATAAAA
>WYDI02023593.1:0-31872 GCA_009867235.2 Psittacus erithacus | reverse complement strand
TGTGTGATCAACACCGTTTCCAGCACAAATCCAAAACACAGCCCGATGCCATCTACTATGAGGAAAATTCACTCTGCCCAAGCCAAGGCCAGGCCAGTTGTGTAATGTAAGACTTGTTACCCAGTGACTTCAGCTGTGTCTCATGATGGTGCTTTTCCTGTGTCCCAGGCAACAAGGCTTGTTGTATTCTGCTGATGTGGCATGTCTCCTGCTAACAGGAGGGTAGAGCTGTCCTGTGAAATTGCTGTGACAGACTGTCACTAAGCATTAAAGTGCCCATTTTTGGAAGCATCTTGAAGGATAGTGACTTTTTGTTTGTTTGTAATAAAACCAAGATTTTAAAAGGTCCCGGTTTCATGGTCTGTATGATCTAAGTGCAGGATTCATCATCTTTGCGAAGTATATTTGTCTTTGTAACAGTGATTTTTTTTGTACTAATGTGCTGCTCTCCATATACTGCAGTAATTTGCCACTATTTGGTAATATAAGTGCAGGAAAAATTTAGGGAAGATAATTGTGTTAAATTAAAACCCACTTCTACTTTTGTAGGAGAAAGGTCTTTGCTCTTTTTCATCATTTTTTTTCCATTTGCTTTGTATCTTCTCTGAAGTATATGATCTCTTTCTGAACTGTTTAGCTAATTTTCTAAAGCTATAGCAGGGCCCATTACCTCAAGGAGCTTTGTACCTTACCTTACCTGTGAAGGCCTGTTCCTCTGATCGAAATGAAGTGAATTCAGAGAAGAGAGAGAACATCAGTGTACAGATGACTACAGTTAACTGAGCTTTCTGACTGGGAAGCTGGGAGCTGTGACTCTGCAAGTCTTTGACAGAAAGTCTGAGCAGAATGTGTCAGCTTGTCTTTTAAAAAAGTAGAAGTTATTTTAGTGGCTGGGAATCAAACTTTAAGAAATGAGTCTAAGAAGAATCTTAGGTGCCTTTTTAAGGAAATTGCTTCTAAGTGTTTTCAGTTCAGGCTTCCCCAGGAGAAAAATGATTTTTGGATCAGCCTCACCTATGAAGCTGGGCTGAGAGAGCTGGGCTTGTTCAGCCTGGAGAAGAGAAGGCTTCAGGAAGACCTTAGATCAGTTTCCAGTACCTAAAAGGGCCAACAAGAAATCTGGAGAGGGGCTTTTGACAAGGGCCTGTAGTGACAGGAAAGGGGGAATGGCTTTAACCTGACAGAGGGGAGATTGGGATGGGATCTTAGGAAGAAGTTCTTCATCCCCTGTGAGGGTGGTGAGACGCTCACACAGATTGCCCAGAGAAGCTGTGGCTGCCCCATCCCTGACAGTGTTCAAGGCCAGGTTGGATGGGGCTTGGAGCAACCTGGTCTAGTGGAAGGTGTCCCTGCCTGTGGCAGGGGGTTGGGACTGGGTGATCTTTAAGGTCCCTTCCAACCCAATCCATTCTATGGTTTTGTGGTTCCCATTCTATTAAATATGGGCCAGCATGTTCAAGGTGAGATTACATATTGCAGCACTTCTGGTCTGGTATAAGTGTGCTTAGGTACTTCGTTAGAAAATCTAAATACAAATAAGCAGCAGCCAGTAAGGGCTGCAAGTGGGTGAGATGTTGTTCTGTCCAGTAAGAATTGTCATAGAGTAAGATGTATTGAAGAGTTATTGTAACAGCAGTGATGCACAAATGCAACAGCTCATGGAAATGCAAAGGCTGGAGACCGCTTTGCTTGGTTGCTGCTTGTGTTAAGTGGAATAGGAGAAACTTTGGTTAGTGTTCAGCTAGTGGTCTGTTTTGATAGCAGTAGCTGTTAGTTTAGTACTGTGTATTACCTACCAGAACATCCTTTAAAATACTTATTATGTTAATTTTCTTCTGAACTTCTTGTGGTGTGTGGGAGGGATAGAAAGGAAGGTACGAATGTGTATGTGAGTGGTAATGGAGAGCCACAATTAGAACCAGCCAGTTGCTTATTTTTTTGGGGCTATAAAAGAAATGTGAACATGGTTGTTACAGGGAAAATATGTTCTGGTTTTCCTTGTGTTCCAAAGACATCTCTTACTGCTTGCCCTGTCTTAGCCAGATGTGATAGCTGCTTGGCAGAAGTCTTGGCATTGCGTCGTGTTAGCAATTCTCTGCTTGCTGACCTGAAAGAAATAACTGTTGAAACTCAGAAACGCAGGGTTTTGAGCTGTGCTGCCTTATCCAGTCAATACAGTTGTATTTTTCTTCTTTATTTCTTTCCAGAGATTAGGGGAAAAATTAGGCAAACTACCATGAAGTGTGATATCTTTCTTTTAATTGTGATTAATCAAATGCAGTCTCAACCAGTAAAAAACCGCAGTGTGTGAGACCCACTATGCTAAAATTATACCCTGCAATTTTCAGACATTAGCTGCTGTTAAACTGGCAGAGAGACTGGAGTCAAATATACCTGCTTTGCAATTATATCTGTTGCTTCAGTAATTGTGGAAATGGACAACGAGGCCAATGAGACTGAAAATTTAAATTAGCCCTTAACGGCAGCATGCTGAAACTGCTGTTTCATTTGTGTATGTATTCATCAGGGCTCTCGAGAACCTCTATTATGGCCAGTCTCAGGTGCTGCTGCAAATGATAGTGCCTGCTTCCTTAGATCCTTGCAAAAAAGATTGTCAAATCTATGAACATAGTGCATCCTAAGGTTGGGGTTTGTGTGAAAACAAATGTATCCTGCCTTGGAACCAAGTGGATACACACTTTGAGAATGATAAATTTATCTTGTAGAAGCCGTGTCTTTGTCTGAGCATCTTGAGTTCTCTGGGTTACTGAGATGTTATGGACTTCTGTTTCTGCTGAAAATTTCACACAATTCCTGAGAATCTTGTCTGTTCCTCCTGGTCTCCATCTGTGTAACTCTGTGGGTGATTGATTCCCCAGCAGTTTGGCTCGGTGCTCTGTCTGGGCATGCCTGGGTAGGAAGCCCCCTTGGCTTCTTCAGAAAGGTCACTTTGTAGCATACATAAATGTGATGGATGCCAGGAGGAATAAGGAGCTTTTAGAATTTGCTTAATCAGCAGAATAATGCATGGGGTTATAGCAAGATTTTGGAGATCTCCTAAGTTTTGAGGGCCACAAAGATGCTCTGCGGGCTGGAGCACCCCTCTTGTGGAGACAGGCTGAGAGCTGGGCTTGTTCAGCCTGGAGAAGAGAAGGCTTCAGGGAGACCTTAGGTCAGTTTCCAGTACCTAAAAGGGCCAACAAGAAATCTGGAGAGGGGCTTTTGACAAGGGCCTGTAGTGACAGGACAAGGGGGAATGGCTTTAACCTGACAGAGGGGAGATTGAGATGGGATCTTAGGAAGAAGTTCTTCATCCCATGTGAGGATGCTGCGACACTGGCGCAGGTTGCCCAGAGAAGCTGTGGCTGTCCCATCCCTGACAGTGTTCAAGGCCAGACTGGACTGGGCTTGGAGCAACCTGTTCTAGTGGAAGGTGTCCCTGCCTGTGACGGGGGGTTGGAACTGGATGATTTTTTTAGGTCCCTTCCAACCCAAACTATTCTGAGATTCTAGGATTATTCTTATGCATGCATCCAGAGTTTTTCTGCTTTTTGCTAAATCTTCCTCTGTCTTCATTCCTGTATTCTTCACTCTTCACTGTACTCTTAAATGCAGCAACTGTTGAAAGAGCCAAAATCCAAGATTGCATATATCACAAACAGCCTCCTGATTTTACTGCTAGTTAGAAAGCAGTTTATAATACATGGTTTGCGTGGATGGGGTCTGGCTATGTTGTATTTACTGGGAAGAACTCATCACCAGTGTCTTGTGAAGGTTGCAGAGCCACACCACACACCGCACATTAGTTTCCTGCCTGTGTTGGGGGCACTGCTTGTGTTCCTTTACAATGCAAAAAAGTTGTTGTGCTCAGCTCAGGCTTCTATAGGTAAGTGAAATAGATAAGATGAAACTAAACTCCTGTGAAAAGAACAAGCCTCTCCAGTATAATCCCTGCCATGTATCTTCCTAATAGTGTGTTTCCTATTGACAGAATGCAAATGCCATTTATTTTTCTATTGTTGATTTGCTTACAGAAAGCAGCAGAAATCTAATCCATGCAGCAAATACTGAGTCACTTTATCTTCTATATAGATTTTTATTTTACTGTGTTAAGCACTTCAAAGAGCTCAGTTTAAATGGGAGAAAAGCATGCTTTAGGTAGGTGGCTATAAAAGCTGTTATTTTTCACTTGATTATTTTCTATGTCTCTGGTAGTGATTAGGAGAAATTTCCAGCTTCAAGTAAATCACTAGTTGTTGTATACATCTGTCCTTCCTGAACCCCATCTTCTGCCCCCAATTAAGTCTTTTTTGAGGCCTACCTAGTGCATGACGTGTCACCAGAGCTACAAGAAAAGGGCAAACGCACATGGTCTTTTGTAAAAAAAAAACCTTAATTCTGAAGTAATGGGAAAATCACTTCAAATAGACCTAGGGCATGACATTTGAAGAGGCTCATGTCCTGTGAAGTCTCACTGTTGAATTAGACCAGTATATTAGCAGTGATATCCAAAACATTGCAAGTGGGGTGTGAGGTCCTGGGTAGTTTAAAGGATGTTGCTGAGGCTGCACCACCACGGCTTGATTTGTTTTCAGTACAGGGTGGAAGAAAACTGGCTTATTCTAACCCAGCCTAGTGGTCCTCTGAAATCCAAGCTCTGGTTTGGCTTGTGATCTTAAATTCATGTTTTTCTAAAATGATTTTTTTTTTTTTTTTTAATCATCTATTTCCAGGCAGTTCTCCTGTTTGGGAGCACTGGCTGTTTGCCATCACTGGCACCTGGCACAGCCCTTCTCCTCTTAAACTGTTGTTTTCATGATTGTCTTCTGCTAATTCTTCTGCTAATTTTAATGGTTGTTTCAATGTATTGTTTGGAAAAGCTTTGTTGTTCTTCTTCCCAGTATTTTTAGGAAGCCTCAGGAGAGAGGTTTCTGGTCTCCTTGTTTTCTGTTCTTAGGGCAAGACTTCAAAGCAGGAGCCAAGTTGCTTTCCCAGGGGAGGGAAGTCTGCAGATCTCTCTGTGTCTAGATTAAAATCATGGTTATCTGTCATCAGTCTCCTGACACTTGGAAATTAGCTCAGTGTTGCTGAGTGAGAGTTTATGAGGTTTTTTTTCCTTATTGTTAAGGACACTGATGTTTTGTTTGTTACTCTGGCATGCATCCTGGCCTTTCTTGGCTTTGCCCCCTCCGCAGAGCCTCACATCCCAGCTGTGTCTGGCTGGCTCTTTCCAAGGTGTGGCCTTTTCATATAGTCACACAGCCCCAGTTCTTTCCTCCTTACCAATATCACAGCTTGCTTTCTTTTTCCAATGTGGATTACCGATTCTAAATGCGTAAGTTACTCCTGCTAGCATCAGGAGTATAATATATAACGTGTAATGTTTAAAATAATAGTCCTGCATGTGGGTTGGGGCAGTCCCAAGCACAACTGCTGCTTGGGTGAGACTGGATTGAGAGCAACCATGAGGAGAAGGACTTGGGGATGTTGGGTGATGAGAAGCTCCCCATGGCCCAGCAATGTGTGCTTGCAGCCCAGAAACCACCCGTGTCCTGGGATGCATCACCAGCAGAGTGAGCAGCAGGTCAAGGGAGGGGATTCTCCCCTTCTGCTCTGCTCTAGTGAGACCCCCCCATCAGCAGTGCTGTGCCCAGCTCTGAGGCTGTCAACACAAGAGGGATGAGGATCTGTTGGAGCAAGTCCAGAGGAGGCCACTGAGATGCTCCAAGGGCTGGAGCAGCTCTGCTCTGGAGACAGGCTGAGAGAGCTGGGCTTGTTCAGCCTGGAGAAGAGAAGGCTCTGGGAAGACCTTAGGGCAGCTCTAGTGGAAGGTGTCCCTTTCCATGGCAGGGGATTGGAACTAGATGAGCTTTAAGGTCCCTTCCAGCACAAGCCATTTCATGTTTCTGTGATTATCATAACTTATTCTTACTTTGCTTATTCCAAAACGTTCACGCTGTGAGTTAGCTTTTAGAGCCCAACTCTGTCTCTGGCACACCTGTCATCAAATGCTTGTTCACCAGTAAGATCTTAGAATCTGATACCGGCCTTTACTACCTACAGGCTTGCTGGGACGCAGCATGACATGTCTGGTTCTGATATACAGCTTTCCTTATTGGGGAAGACTTTGAGATGCAGCTGCCAAGACAATTACTGCTTTTAAAAATTTGCTTTCACTGCTTAAAGAAGGGATTGTGGCATAGTTGTTAAGGACAAGTGACTTTATCAGCCTAGGTGTTATCTGTTGGAGTTGGAAATGGAAGGAGTGTGTTTTGTTGTTTAAGAGTATCTGGTTTATGTAGATTCTGTCTGAGAAAAGATTACCGTCCTTGTCTTCCTCTAAACCTCTTAAAATGCATTCCACAGCATCAAGAAGGTGTTTGGGCTGTCCCTCCTTCTAGGGCATGTGTGTTCCTCTCCAATGAACATTCTGGGATGGCAGATGCCCTTGAAACTTGCTGGTGGGTTGATGCACAGTGTGCTGAGAGCAACTGGTTTTAAGGTTAACTTTTTTAAAGCTTGCTGCTCACTTGTGTTTAAGTTTATGCAACTGGAGAGTAAGAGGGAAGACAGGAATTTACAGCCAGGGCTGAAGAAAGATGTGGCAGCTAATGTTGATTTGTATTATTAAGCTGTTGAGGAGATAAGACCTTTAGCTAATCACAGCTGTGTACAGAAAGCAGATGTGGTTAGTTTGATGTAGTGCTTCTGAAGCTGACCAATAATCATAGAATCTCAGAACAATTTGGGTTGAGAGAGACCTTAGAGCTGATCCAGTTCCAACCCCACCTCCCACTAGACCAGGTTGCTCCAAGCCCCGTCTAACCTGGCCTTGAACACTGCCAGGGATGGGGCAGCCACAGCTTCTCTGGGCAACCTGTGCCAGGGCCTCACCACCCTCGCAGGGAAAAACTTCCTAAGATCTCACCTCAGTCTCCCCTATGTTGGTTTAAAGCCATTCCCCTTTGTCCTGTCCCTACCTGCTCTTGTCAAAAGCCCCTGCCCAGATTTCTTGTATCTGTGTAGTGCCAAAAAAAAAATAAAAAAATAATTAGTAAATTAGTCCTTGCAGAAAGTAAATGTTCTGATTCTGTGTTGGGGAAATTGAAAGTTAACTGTGCTAAGTAGGTTTTTATTGACATGAATTGTGTGAGGAGATTTAAACCTGGTGTCTTCCAGTTAGCAGAACAAACCAGTGGCTCTCCAGGATGCTTATTGTTAAATGGAGTTTCTGTTCCTCACTTCTGTTCCAGGCTATTCCTTTCAATGTGATTAAGTTTTGGACATTGGACTTTTGTTTTGGACCTGCTAGGTATTGGTTGGGCAGTTTTTTTTATTTTTTTTTTTTTTACCAGCTCATATCAAATCTGTGTACCAGAATACTTATGCTGCCAAATCCCAAGTATAACTTCATTTCAGACATTGTTCTTTATTCATTTCTTGCCCTTCCTATCATTGTTGAATGATACGTTCTTCCTTAATCTTGGTGCTGACTTTGTGCAAGAATTGCTGTCCAGTTCCACCGTTTGTCTTCACTGGTTTACACCAGTTTATGATTTATGCTGGGCAATGCTGTTGGAAGTATCCTGTTGCCAAAGAAGATGTTAGACAAACAGGGCTGTGTTTGAGAGAATAAGAAGCTGAAACCTTGGTATAACAGGAGAAAATAACTATAAAGGGGGCTGACGAGAAAACTGGAGAGGGGCATTTAACAAGGGGATGTAGTGACAGGACAGGGGGGAGTGGCTTTGAACTGACAGAGGGGAGACTGAGGTAGTAGGAAGAAGCTCTTCCCTGTGAAGGTGGTGAGGCCCTGGCACAGGTTGCCCAGAGAAGCTGTGGCTGCCCCATCCCTGGCAGTGTTCAAGGCCAGGTTGGATGGGGCTTGAAGCAACCTGGTCTAGTGGAAGGTGTCCCTACCCGTGGCAGGGGGTTGGGACTGGGTGATCTTTAAGGTCCCTTCCAACCCATACCATTCTGTGATACACAGATCTGTATATAGTTTGGTTTCATCTCACATGAATGTTTAAAGGCTAGATTTACATGTGAGTGATTAGGCCCTGCATTGACAGAGCACTTTAAAATTTCATGTTCTGCTGTATTTTGTAGACAGAATGTAATTGTCTCAACGGTTTGTGAACTAATGACAATTTTGTATTGAATACCTAGAAAAGATCCTTGAATAAAGCACAGACTGGTTTGGTTGAATGGGACCTGTCCAACATTAAGTATAACCTTCAGATCTTTCCCTAAAAACCAAGCATTTGGGTTTGTCTTGCAACACCACGTGCAGGAAGTGAGTCATTGGGGTTTCTGCTCTTTTGACTAGGCCTGATCAATTTTAAATCTTGAAAATGCTAGATATTGAATATATGAATATATTGATACAACTATTGCATCTTTTGGGTCACAGTTGGAAAACTGAAAGAGGGGATATTGAACTTGAACAGTGAGCAGTTCCTGGAATAATCACTAATTTACCCGCTGCTTCTGTGGAGAAACATTTTTGAGTACTCCTATTGCAATGGGACTGTCAATCTGCCTTTCCAAATAACCTTCATGACTTCCAGTGTTGCATATGCAATGTAATCATCAGGCAGTTTAAATGAGGATAGGGGAGGATAGGGATTAAAACTGTTCAAGAGGATTTAAGTTGTTGATAATCACTGGCAGGTGTCCTTTACTTGTGACAGATGGCTTAGGTGTTGTCAGAGGCTTTAAGGCAGAGCAGGAGAGAGCTTGTCTTATTCTTTGCTTCCCAAAGCCAGCCGGAATGTGCACTGGGGTGCTTTTTTGCTGTTCTGGCAAGGCGCCTTTGCGGTAGTGCATAGCAAAGCAAATAGATGAAGACTAGCATTTATGGGAATTTGCGATTAATGAACATGCAGCTGCAAACAACTTTTTTTTTTTTATTTTATCAAAGGTGTCCATTGAAGAGATGGAAAGTAAACTTCATCCTCGTTAGTGTACTTTCCTACCTGTTTGGTGCTGTTAGTGGACAGTCTTATATGCACTACCTGCTTGAATTCAGTATAGAACCTTCCTCTTCAGAACTAGTGCCTTCTTTTTGTTTTAACATAGGTAAAGTGTAGTAAAGAGGTTAAGTTGTTGCTACAGATTTTTTGTGTGGATTCAGGAGTCCTAACTTTGCTGTTACCTCATTAAGCACACATTGGTTCTGCCTTCTGTTTCAGTCCAGTGACCATTAAGCCAAGTCTGCCTTAATTCCACTGGTGTTACCTTGCTGACAACACACTTTATAGCCAGTGAAGTTCATGCATGCACATGTTAAACTCAAGTTTATCGGCCAAGCGTAATGTTTGGAGTTTCTTCACACTCAGCTTTTGAATTACCCTTCTGGGTGCATCATCTGCATTAGTAGATATCCACAAAGTAGATGCAGAGCGAGTCAGATATTTCGTGTCAACACCAAGAAGTGTGATAAGATACATCAGTTCTTAGTGGCTAAATTTACAGGAGCAGATGGACCTGAATGTAAGTATTTGTAAATAGTTTTGCAGTCTCTGAGGAATCAAGTCTCGTAATATCTTACTAGTCACTTGGCGCCACTTGTTTGTCCTCTTTAAGATGATGGAGGAAGATCAAAAAGTGTTTTTTGAAGTCTGCTGTTACAGCTCACCTTCCTCTAGTTGTGATGTGTTTTTCTGGTGTACAAATACTGGCAGGTATTGAAGGTCATGTCTTTTTGATGCCATTTTGCTTCAAAATCTAGCTACTGACATGTTCTAGTTTCTCTCCTTTTGTTTTCACCACACATTGCAGATTTCAGTAGAGAGCAGATTTTGGATGTGCTAAAAACAAACCTCATGTGAAGTTACATCCAGCAAAGGAATAAGCAGGAAGAAAGAATGAATTCATTAAAGTATGGAACATACTGTGTGTATCATGTGGTAGGAAAGTATCCTGAGTACCTCATCAGCGTCACAGCTCCATACCAGCCAGGATCAAAATAATTCTCACATTTGATAAGCTTTAAGCAGTAATCCATTGAAATTATCCAGTGCAGATCCCAGGATTCCCACAGATGTGCCAAAAGATTGGCAATGAAGAGTTCATGCTTCATCATTGGCAACAGATCCTTTTTGCAAAGAGGCTGAAGTTACTGGCATTGTTCATGAGGGTGTTGAACATAGAAGTGTCTTGTATTTCTTCCTCAAAACCTGCTTGCCCAGGGAGATTATCTACCCTTACTAATGATAGTTTCCAATACAGAGGCGGCAGTGTTACCATTAGTGATCTGTTCAGTAAAGGGGGACAGTTCTCTGGAATGCCTCCAGGTAAAAGTTGTGGTTTTTTTTTTTTTTTTAGTGAAAGATATCTTTGACTTGCTTTCTTCACACGGTGTGAAGTGCTCAGCGTGACTTACCCTTTTATTTTTTTTTCCCTGATTCTTTTTTCAGTGAGTATTTAATATTTAGACGCGAACATTTTAGGAAGTGGCTGCTAAAACAGATCGACTTTCCTTACTCAGACCCTTCAAAGTGAAATGTGAGCCCCTTTTTTTACTCAGCCCAGATGGTGTACGTCTTAAAGTGAGCAATGCTTTGCAGTGAAAATGGACCACTTCTATCCCCTTCTTCCCTTCCTCCTTTACTTAACTGCAAGTGTCCATGTAGCTCATATTTGGGCTGAATTCAAAATTAGTCGGAGGCTTCAGGGTAAATATGTCATCTATTGGAAAGCCAGCTCTGCCAGATTGAAGGAATTTCTGCCTATGCCTAAAGGCAGCATAGCAAGTTGGCTGTGCAAAAGCTGACATTGGTATGAACCTTATTAGAAAAGTGGAAAAGATCATAGAATCTTGGGGACACCTTCCACTAGACCAGGTTGCTCCAAGCCCCGTCCAGTCTGGCCTTGAACACTGCCAGGGAGGGGGCAGCCACATCTTCTCTGGGCAGCATGTGCCAGTGCCTCACCACCCTACAGGGAAGAACTTCTTCCTGATACCTTATTTAAATGTCCTGTCAGCTTAAAGCCATTCCCCCTTGTCCTGTCACTACAGGCCTTTGTTAAAAAGCCCCTCTCCAGATTTCTTGTTGGCCCCTTTAGGCACTGAAAGCTGCTCTAAGGTCTCCTCAGCTAAACAAGCCCAGCTCTCTCAGCCGGTCTCCATAGGAGGCAGATCTGGTACCCATTATTAGCTAGAGAATTGCCCATGTCTGTATGAGGGTTTCACATTAGTGTTGGCAGCAGGTTTTTTATTTCAGATATGCACAGCTTCCCTGTGGGAGTGGAGTGGATTGGATGAGAGATGTAGGTATGAGATGAGACAAGAAGGTAGCAAAGAGCATCAGGGAGAGATCAGAGAATCGTTTGGGTTGGAAGGAACCTTCAAAGGTCATCTAGTCCAACCCTGCTGCAATGAGCAGGAACGTCTTCAACTAGATCAGGTTGCTCAAGGCCACATCCAACCCGGCCTTGAATATCCCAGAACTTATAAATTCTCTCTACTGAAAGTTACTACAACTTACAGAAAAGTCTTACTGATCTGAAAGCTATTTTTTAGGGAGAGTGTGGAGAAAGGATTTAGGTTCTGCTGTTGAAGCTCTTGGATGCTTTATGACCAGTCTATATTTGGCAAATTCAGGAGTTTCTGGAAAGCCTCATGCTTGCAGGCTCATTGCTTTGGCAGCTGAATTTTCAAAAATGCCTGTACAGAGTGGGTTCCTTCCTGGGCCTGCAGGAACAAGCTAGGAAAGGGTCTTCCCTGAGAGTGCTGATCCTGGCAGCTGTGATTTGCTTGGTGCTCCATGCAGCCCTGAAGCGTGGAGCACTTGACCTGCTGGTGTTGAACCAGGTGTTCAACATGAACCTGGTGTTGAACTGTAAAGATTTGCAAGCTGGTGGCGGGGAGGAGGGATGTTTTTATGATGCCTCCACCCTTATGTGCGAAGGTTTGTGCTTCATTTTTTTTGTAATATGGTCAAGTGCATGTTGCATAGCGCTAGTCTGGAACATGACAGATGAAGGCAAAGGGAAGGATATTCTTTCTTCATCTGCTTCCTTGGCTTGCAGCTTCCCTCCAGCTTGGCAACAGGACATGTCATTTTGGTGCCTATTAAAACCACTGAGTGATGTCATCTTCTTTCACTGAACTCTGTGTTCTTGTGATATCGGCATTCCAAAAGCAATGCACAAAGTGGGAAATGTGGTAGATTCAAATGGCTGACTAGAGCTGTGTTTAATCTTGGAGGCAGATCTTTAGGTTTCCCCATTGTGCTGTTTTCTTGATGTATAGCATCTTACTGCTAAACTCCCTTCACCTGATGGACTCTTAGAATGCCAACTGCCTTACTAGCCTGGGGATAGATGTCCAGGAGACTAGATTAATACCAAGAACCTCAATTCTAAGTTAATCAAAAACTTAGTATAAGTTAGTGAATATGTTTTGTAGCTCCTCCCTCTTGATTAACAGCAGAAGAATATTCTGCAGAGCTAAGTACTGATGTTACAAAAGCTTGAGAGTATGAAGGTGAATTCCTACAGCCTCGTCCATTTGACTTCTGTTTTAGATGGATCCTTTGAAGGAGAGATCTTTCTTTGTATTTTTTAACACTTGGCTTTGACCTGAGAATACGTACAAGGCTGTGTGTGTGTTCTTAGAAAGAAAATAGCAAGAAAGAAATCTGTGAAGTGGGGGCTGTGAATGGAGAGCAGCTAAAATGATAATTTGGGGAAAAGAAAGTACTACTGAGTACCATGCTCAGGAGACTGATAGGATAATAAGAAAACTACCAGGGTCAGGATCCATTTGTCTTGTCTTCATTCAGCCACTGATAAACACCTTGCTCAGTGGTTGCTTTTGCTGCCTCTTTTAAAATCCCCTCTAAACTTCTCTGTTTTTTTCTTTGTCTCAGAGAGCCAACTGTTGCCTGGGAATAACTTCACAAATGAATGCAACATTCCTGGAAACTTCATGTGCAGTAACGGGCGCTGTATCCCAGGGGCCTGGCAGTGTGATGGGCTGCCAGACTGCTTTGATGACAGTGATGAGCGAGAATGCCGTAAGTGACATTGCTATGACTTTAACGTGCTTAATATCACAAGGCTTGGCTGCGTAGTGTTGCTGGTGTGCTCTGTAATGTGTATTAGGGAGTAACAAAACTACTACCAGTTTTTTAATTTAGCTGCTGTTAGAAAAAAATGTACAGCTTTCCTTATTATTTCAGGCCTTTGACGTTCTTGAAAGTGTCCGATTTCAATACAGCACTTGGTAGCTGGTACCTAAACCCCTATTCACAGATGGATATATTGAGACAGACTTGATTTACTTTCTTGCAGTGGAAGACTGTGGATTTTAGGGATAATGTATAAACTGTTCCAGCACACTGGCCTAGTGCTTTAAGTTGATCTCCACTGTCATCAAGAGTAATTCCTTTCATTTCAAAATCATTGTCTGTATCCTATTATTTTTGATCTCTCCTCTCAAAATGTAATTTTGAACCCTTTGAAACTTAATACTAACTTAATAGTGGACCAAAATAGACCACATGAGTTGGTTAGTAATATTTACATGTTTTAATCCTTTCTACAGTACTCCTAGGGAGCTAAAAAAAGTCTGATCTGGTTCTCCTCTGTGATTTCATCTTTTTCTTAGCATTAATTAAGGTTCAGTTAACATTATTCAGCCATTATTTAGCATTAAACTTTCTAGCCTATATGTTTTACCCAGACAGCAAGATGATGCTGCAGCATAACACTAGGATTTAAAATCCAGCTGGCAGTGAAAAAAAACTTAAATTTCATGGGATTCTAGAGTGACTGAGAAATTTCTGAGAAGTTACTGCTGTTCATCTGACCAGTGTTGCTCCTTCACATATATACTTTATGGAGATTTTCATTAAACTAAAACTGAATTGTAAGAAGCTTACCTTTCCAAAGACATGTCCAAGACGTCATTAGGTTTGCTTATGGAGCAGAAGGAAGAAAGAAGAGCTTCTGCCAAACTACCTGGCTGGAAATACCATGTTTTGTTAAAACCTCTTGCTTCTTTAAAACTTGATACCTTCTCTTTACCACCAGTTATCCATCCCTTTTAAAATAAGGGGGCTTTAATAACTGTGCTCTGGAAATCTCCATACATAGTTCTCCTTTAAGCCAGTGAGCTTTTCTTGCTTTCTAAGGCATTAAAAGTATCTCTGTAAAATATCTGAAGCTTTGCAGTCTCTATAAAGCATCAGGCTTGTATTGCAACAGCAAGAAAAAAAAGTTAAAAGAATTAACTTGTCTTACTTAGATTTTTACCATAGAATCCAAGCCTGGTTTAGGTTGGAAGGGGCCTCAAAGCCCATCTAGTTCCAACCCTCTGACACAGGCAGGGACACCTTCCACTAGACCAGGTTGCTCCAAGCCCTGTCCAGCCTAGCCTTGAACACTGCCAGGGATGGGGCAGCCACAGAGTCTCTGCACAAGGACCCTGTGTCAAACAAGTGAAAAATGAGTCAAAAGGTCACCTTACTCTTTTGAGGTAAATGGGTTATCTTTAGTGCTGACCTTTATATATACCTGCTGACATATTCCTTGGGGCCACAGCATCCCATTGTTGGAAGGATTCTCTTCTTGAGATTTAAGAATATGCTAATATTCTTAGTTAAGCTCATAATTTACTCTTGTCATCTTTGTTTCCCATTTCCTTTGCTCTTTGTACATCTTTATATTAGGTTATTACAGAAAGAACAAGGCAGACACTGGGAACAGCTTTTGTCAGCTAATGAGCAGCAGCTAGTGAGTGGTGGCATGTTGCTGCTTTTGTCAGCTAACGAGTAGCAGATGGTGCAGATTCAGAACATGGCATGTCAGCCTTGCTAAGTGCCTGCTGTGACAGCAGCCAGAATTAGAGACACACCAAATACCCAGAAGTCTAGATTTTCCTTTGTTACTCAGAGCCATTTCTTACATGCCAACTTTGCATGTTCAGCTGTGAGCAAATAGCATCACACTGTGACTGCAGTGACTTGCCCTGTTAAGCCAGGGGCTAAAGAGTGTAGGCTGTGCGCTGAAAGCACATCCTATGCAGGGATAGCCTGGGGCAGTGTATTCTCATGTTAGGAACCTCTGCCTATCATGTGTTTCAGTTCTCACTTGTCACTGTAGCTCACTAACACAAAGATAAAGGTAAAGCAGGTTTTTGAGTCAATTGCTAAAAAAGCTGTGTGATTTGAGTGTTGAGATGTCTGAGCAGCAGGGCATTATCCATGCTTCTAAGAATGTATTGCCAACACACTTCTGTACTGGCTAGCCAGAGCTGGCCTCTGTGGGATGAGGGGTGGTGGTTTTAAGCTGAAAGAGAGGAGATTCAGAGTAGACGTGAGGAAAAAAATTTTATAATGAGGGTCATAAAATACTGGAACAGGTTACCCAGAGAGGTGGTAAATGCACCATCCCTGAAGACCAGTGTAATTACAGCAACTTGAATACTTTCAAACTCTGCCTTCGTGCTAAAATGTGTGAAATGTTGGAAGTCAGGGGCTTGGGGGGAGGGGGGGTTTAAGAGTATGATCTGGTATTTAACTCTCCCTCTACAAAGGACTAAGTCTACCTTTGTGGTACCCTCCCTTACACTGTATCTCCATCTCGTGCTCTTTAAATGGCTGTGGTTAAAGCACAAGTCTGTCAGGAAACCTGTATGTGGGTCATATTTTTATACGAAGTGCTTATGGTGGGGGTGGTAGTTTTAATATATGGAAGGACAAAATCTAACAGCAGGGCCAGAACTAAGGAAGAGAGAAGCATTCTACCAGAGCTTTCACTCTGGAAGTATCATGGCCATGAAAATGTACAGTCATAGTAGGTTTTGTGTGTTTATGTTAATGGAGGAAGCATTATCATGTGCTAGGATTCCAGGCCTTGAGATGTTGTGCAAACAACCACCTTACAAAACTGTACAAAACCAATCTTCAGTGGTCCCATTCGTATTCATAATCCAGTAAATATTTGTGTAAAAGGCTAATGAGTTCAAGACTTCTTTTCTTTTTTTAAGTATGTAGCAGAACACTATGAATTCCTCTATGAAAGTAGTTGTATGTGTTGCAGTAATTGTACATATACACATGGAAAGCCTCTGGACTTCTGTTCACAACTTGCGATCACTGAGTGCTTCTAAGCTTCCTGTTTTTCTTGCTGCTTACTGTAATCTCCTGGTTGACCTGGAATATTTCTTGCAGGTATATTCTGACAGACATCAGAATTCTTTAGCAAAGCTGAATATGAATCATTGCATGAAATGAGCATCTGCATTACTTTGGAAGATGCTGTAAGCCACCTGCTGATCTTTTTGTCACTCAGATGGCTCTCAAACTTGGAATATGAAACTGGAATGAACTCTTGTTTTCACTCATGATTAAGCAGCCAAGTGCTTAGTAGTTATAATAAGATTTGTAATGATATGACTGTGGTGAATGTTTCATTTGAAGCTCAATTACAGAAATTTACACATGAGTAAGGGCAAGTACAGTAACTACTTACATTTGGTAGCTGTTTATGCAGGGGTTTGTGGTGCTAATTATTTAATCCTTTTGATAGTCTGCTCTAGACTGGGGGCGGGGGGAGGGTGTGTCAGTAAATAGCCTGATTGGAGAGCTTAGAATGGGGCAGGTTTAACAGTTGGGTGAAATCAGTAGCAGAACTGAAATAAAAAAGTTAGGTAGGAAGTAGTCCAGGATGGAGTGAGGGATCATAGCTCATCAAGTACACTGAGGTCCTCTGAAGCGAGGTTGCCCCTGATACTTAAGTCTCTTAAGGGCAGCATTCTGTCCTGACTGAGTTCATCCTGAATAACTTAACTCCTTTGAAGTAGTACTTAATTTTTTGGGTATAGCAGCTGACCTAGAATTTGTCCTTTTGTGTGGTGATAACTGCTAAAGTACTTCTTTTAGTGAGAAATCACTATATTGAATGTCTGAAAAACAAGCTTTTTGTCCGTGCTTTCTTACGACATCTTGTGTGCTTTGTGATCACGTTAAAGGACTGAAACATAGACTTCTAGATTATGAAAGAGTACTTTTAGCCCTTACTGTCTGGCAACAAGTAAAAGCCACTGACCCATAGTAGTCCAGCTCTGAAGTGCTTTCTCTTTTTCCCCTTTTCAAAGGAAGTAGTTTACTCTTCATGGCAACAGACTCCATTGGCTTTTTTACTTCAGCATTGTCCTTTCTCTCAAAGTAAACTATAGTGTAAATATTGTCCATGTAAGTGAGTGATAGTTTACTGTGTTGGAGGCAACTTCTCATGTTTCCTGTGGGGCTAATTTTACTACATAAAAACCAAACCAAACCAAAAAACCCAAAAAAAATTTCTGCCTTTGAAATTAAGTACTTTTTAGGCTCACTTTCTTTGAGTTTACATTAGTAATTTATGACTAGCAACTCTTTCACCTGTGTGGCTAACCAGAGAGCAAAGGCAAGAGTAACCCAAAGGCTTTAGCAGATGTAATTAATGTTCTACAGTTTGCTGTTTTTTGGATCAAAACTCATTAAATTGTGGAGCTGTTGGAGCAAGTCCAGAGGAGGCCACAAAGGTGCTCCAGGGGCTGGAGAACTTCTGCTTATAGAGGCAGGCTAAGAGAGCTAGGCTGTTGCCTGGAGAAGAGAAGGCTCCAGGGAGACCTTAGAGCAGCTTCCAGAGCCTAAAGAGGCTGACAAGAAATCTGGAGAGGGGCTTTTGACAAGGGCCTGTAGTGACAGGGCAAGGGGGAATGACTTTAAACTGACAGAGGGGAGATTGAGATGACGTATTAGGAAGAAGTTCTTCCCTTGTGAGGGTGGTGAGGTGCTGGCAGAAGTTGCCCAGAGAACCTGTGGCTTCCCTATCCCTGGCAGTGTTTGAGGCCAGGTTGGACGGGGTTTGGAGCAATCTGGTCTAGTGGAAGGTGTCCCTGCCTGTGGCAGGGCATTGGAAGTGGATGAGGTTTAAGGGCCCTTCCAACACAAGCCATTCTGTGATTTTATTGATTTCTGCAATAGTAGAATGTTGGGAGGATTTTATACTGAGAATAGTGTTTAAGTGTTAGCTTTTTCTAGGTGGCAAAAAGCTAGCTGAGAAGTGAAGGTTCTCCATGTCATTCTGCATGACAGCCTTGTTGAAGACCTCTGATGCGTTTACCTTCTGTGCTGAGGCAGCTGAATGACTGCAGGTAGTGGTGGCTTTCCCACTAGGAGCTGAACTGAAAATACTGTAGGGTCCAAACAGCAATTAACTAGCCCAAAATAATGTTAGTATTAACTGTGTTATGGTTTATATCAAGTTTTGGGGTGGCAGAGATTGTATCCCAGTGCCATTCTGCTGTGTTAGTGTTGCAGAATCGATCCTTCTCCACTCTCTAAACTCAAGTTAAAACCTGTTTTCAGAGTTGAAAGATTAAGATCTAACTCCTTCGTGTAGAAGGAATTGTTAAAGATAACTCAACTTTACCAAGTTGAAAATAATATTTTTAATTCTATCCTGTAGAGTCTTTGCTGAAACATTGTGCCTTGCCACCCATGTATCAAGAGAGACCATATTTACAGCACTGCCTGATGTGGCTGTGACATTTCTTGACATCAGTTAATGACAGCAGAGAAGTTTGAAGTAGTCCATTATTAAAGTCAGGAAAATACCTGTGGCCCTGCAGTAATGCAGCATCTGCACACAATGGTTTCTGTCCGGGGAGCTGCTCTTCTTGCATGCAGATAATCAACTTTTGAGTAGCTGAATAAATCATCTTCTGTTGTTGAACTGAGATGTGGGTGTAAAGTGATATGAAGTTATTTTGTGTGATTGCTACCTGAGAGGGTTCTAAGGCAACAATTTGACTTCAGAGGTACTGATGCTGAAATACTGTGTAGTTTACTTCTAGCTGCAGGTTGCCACAAATGTCTGCTGCTGTGGATTTGCTACAACCCCTTTCCTTCACTCCAGATTGCAAAATAACTGGTAAAAAAATCAAAATGGAAACATTGTAGGGTTAAAGAAAGGAAATGTGTTTGTCCTGGTGGCCACATCATGTTGGGTGCCCATAGGTGTGATAGGCTGGAGATGCGAACTAGCTGTCAGAACAGTGGTGATTCAGTCGGCAAGTTTCTTCCGTAATGTTTCTTTAGCAAGACTTGTGGAAAAGAAACTCAACCTGTCACATTTGTGTAACATCATTATAGTGAGGAATAGCTCTCACATTTTACTCTGATAGCCTACTAACAGTAGGCTAGTATTTAGATATGACAAGAAGTTGGGCTATGCCATCTTGTCCTGGCTATATTCCTCAATTCTATAGTCTGCAACTGCACTTTACTTGCTGATAAATATAGAAGACATTTGATGCCTGTGCTCTTATCTATGGAAAGAAAAATCACTTGCCCATCTGTTGTAACCTTCTAGTTGGTTTATAACTACTTGCAGTCAATCAAGAATGTCAGAATTGCTTTTGTGCAACGG
This sequence comes from Psittacus erithacus, assembly GCA_009867235.2. Lineage (NCBI taxonomy): Eukaryota > Metazoa > Chordata > Aves > Psittaciformes > Psittacidae > Psittacus > Psittacus erithacus. The sequence goes on along the minus strand of WYDI02023593.1, from coordinate 12,444 downwards.
GGTGTATATATATGTATAGAAATATATATACACATAGCATAAAGTTTTACATAGTATATGCGAAATCTGATTTTTTTTTCCCCCCCACTGCTGTTCATCTCTGCTAAGAAATTACAAGATAGATTACAGTTTTCTTAAAAAATAGAGCCTTTTCACACTTCGTACCCTAAAGATAGCAAAGTGGTTTTCTGTTAATGCTGTAGAGCTCTGCCTGCAAACTCTCACATCTTCAGTAGAAGGTACAGTTGGTCCTGATGGGAAATTACTATTTTTTTTAGAGCCTTAAATGAAGGGAGTGGGAAGATTGGTTTCTCTATAGCATAAGGAGTGACTTCACACATTCACACGTACAACTTCGAAAATAGTTTTCTTCAAAGAGGGGAGATTTAGACAAGATATTGGGAAGAAGTTCTTCCCTGCAAGGGTGGTGATGCACTGGCACAGGTTGTCCAGAGAAGCTGAGGCTGCCCCATCTCTGGCAGTGTTCAAGGCCAGGTTGGATGGGGCTTGGAGCAACCTGGTCTAGTGGAAGGTATCCCTGCCTGTGGCAGGGGGTTGGAACTGGATGAGCTTTAAGGCCTCTTCCAACCCAAACCATTCTGTGATTGTATGACTTATGCTTGGGGCAGTGATGTTTACAAGACTTCCATGCACAAAAGAGATAGTTGCTCTTGTTTTCTGTGAAGAATGACCCTCTTAATACTGTTCCTCCAATGCTCGCAGGCTAGTCAGTTAACATGGGTCTTTAGTTAGGAGTATCTTTCTTGCTAAATTTACACACTTGTACTGCAGAGTGTTGAGCAACTTAAATTTGCTTTGAGAGGTTATTTTAGTCCAATTTAAGTTGGAATGTTTGAGTCATTCTGTAAAACGTATAAACTAGAAAAAAAGTCAATCAAAGCAAGTAAAATCTCTCGAAAAAACCTCAAAGCATTTGAAAGCATGCCATAGGAAGGCACCAAACACTGGCGCCACCATTGCTGCCTAGTGTATCCTGTACTGCAACAAAAGTATCTCTAACCTTCCTAAATGCTTGCTTTCATTCTTACCCTCTGTCCGTATCTTCTGCCAGCGAAAGCCAAATCCAAGTGCGGTGCTACATTCTTCCCCTGCGCCAGTGGGATCCACTGCATCATTGGCCGTTTCCGGTGCAATGGCTTTGAAGACTGTCCTGATGGCAGCGATGAAGAGAACTGCAGTAAGTGCAAGCCCACCTGCAAGTGAGGGCGCTTCCCTTTCTGTCAGCTAATTAACAAAACTTAGAAGGGAAGCATTTGTTAGCCTTTAGTTTCTGAGTCAAATATTCTCCCTGTTATTCCTGATCCCAGTGATCCTTGTGTCTTTCATCTGGGCTTTTTTTTGGTTGGGTTTGTTTTTTTTTTTTTGTTTTTTTTTTTTTTCGTTTTTTTTTTAGAAGGTACAGTTCAGGCTTGCTGTGCATATAATGCCTATATGATACTTAAGGCCCCTTTAACTTTGAAATGAAATTTAAGCTGACTGTTTGACTCTGAACAGGTTCTCTGCACTCAAATGTATCTCAAGTTGGCCAAATATTTAATTTGAAAATTTAATTTTCATTTTCTGTTTTTTGTCACTGAAGAATGTGACTTGCTTGTTCAGTGTCATTTAGATTTCTCTGTTTATGTGTATTCTTAAACAACAAAAAAACAAAGGGTTATTTAGTGAATCTCTTGGAAGGAAGAGGTTTCCAAATTCAGACGTGCCTGCTAATGCACTAGTTCGAGGTGGTGTTCAGCATCTTGCAGGGAAGTTCACAGCAGAGAGATCATCTGAGAGATCATTTTGACCTGGGCTGTACCCCCTGTGAGTGTGCACATTGATCATGTATGTCGTATCTGTAAGTCTAGCAGGGGTATATTGTAGCAGTGAGGAAAGGTTCTGTTCAAACCAGCAGCTGTGTTGCTATTATCAAGAGCTGGTAAAAGCATGGGTCTGCAGGCAGAAACTTGCAGCAGATACTTGATATTTAAAGGTCAGGAGGAGGACAGCAGACATAAACTTTTAAAGATAACAAAAGGGGCAATCTTTATAATGATATGTCACTGTCTGCTTCTTGGAATTCTTTCTTTTCTTGTCTGTGTGCTTCCCCAATGTCATGAACATCTCAAGGTGCCATCTATTTGTTGGCCTGGCTTGGGCCCTGCCAGGACTTTGGCAGTGAGATAGCACCTCTGCAGAGCAAGTGAAGCTAGAGAAAGAAGATTGAAGGCTAAGGAAATGACTTTGAGTTGTACTTTAAAAAGTGGACTAGAAAGAAGTTTCGACGGAAGTGCTTTGAGTATCCTTGAGGTGGTGGACTGACAAGTGGCAGATCTCAATTGAAAATGCACCAGAATTGGTTATGAATTACATAAATTCCCATGAGCTTGTAGTGTGTAGCTCCAGTGGGACCTTGCAGCTGATAATAACATGCTGCTGATCTCCCTGTTTTCCTGTGCCATTTAAGCATGCACTTGGCATTTTCTGGTACATCCAAGCGTCTGCTCTCTGTTTTGCTTACGTAGAGGAACAACACTGTAGGTCCTAAAGTGACCTGGAAAATCAATACGCTGTGCAAGTGCACAGTGGTTTCAGACCGAAGTAGGCTCGGCATGTTCATGATGAATGTGCTTTGGGGGAGCTGGAGAATTGGGAGTGTTTGTTACATATGTTGCAGGTTGTATGCAAGGTAGACTTTCAGGTTTGTTTTTTAAAAGATTCTTTGAAGGGAGATCTTACTTCAAAGAATAATAAATATGCAGTAAGTATTTGGGAATTTTAGCCCCCTGTGTTAGTCTGGCAGAGAAGCACTTTAAAGCAGATAAGGCATCTAAACAGCTTTAAGATTTTCAATTGAAAAGTTGCATTCTGTTTCAGTTGTCTTATTGCCAAAAACTGGCAGGAGTTCAGATAAGAGTGCCAAAAACAATTAAGGGACAGAGAGATTGATTTATGAGGAGATACTAAAAACTACTAAGTTATGCGTATCGCCGCTAAGTGATGACTGTGTTGGAAGTTGAGGCTATATATGTGCTGTATCTGAAGGATGCAAACACTGTTCAAGAAGGGATTATGTAGTTACCAGGTATACTGTAGTTAACTGTAGTATAGCTGGGCTATAGCTAAGAGTAGAGGGATGAAATTAGAAAAGAGAAAATGAAGATGAATATAAAGGGGACCTCCTTGAGAGTGGGATGCATTGATGCTGTGGTGTAATCTGCTAGGAGAAGTGTTGAAAACTGCACAGCTTGAAGCTTTAAATGGAACTGGACATAGCGTCTTAAAGCATGTTTACTACTGGGTTTGGAATGGGTGAGAAGACTGCTCTACCTAAACAAGTCTGCTTTAATGCTGTTCTCATTTTGCTCTGTATGCGACACTGGGCCTTATGTGAAAGGGGTTTCTGGGTGCTGCTGTAATGTGCATGCATGTTACCCTTAAGAGGGGTTGAAATTCAAATACTGAAAAATTGAAAAATACATTGCTATTCTATCAATTCAAAATAGTGAGGAGAATGGGGAAGGTGGAAAAAGACAGAGGTAAATAAAGCATGGCTTAGCAGTTCTCAGCCAGGGTTGTTGGCTTGTAGTCTGAAACTTGAGCTAGACAGAGTTTGTTGCAATGGGAAGCAGCAGGCCGTGTTTATGGTAGGCAGTGCTGCCCTCCATATGTCTTCAGTGTGAGCAAATGCTGAGCAGTGATTGTGACGGGGCTCTCATGAGAGTGAACAGAAGGCTTATCGCAACTGTGGGTGGACTGAATCCCTGCTAATGGTAATGAATCCTGCATGAATTAGGAATTTCATCTCTCTCTCTCTCTTTAGAGAGACAAGGTTGCTTTGATTGCCAAGCTACTCCCACATATTCAGTGAATTGACCAACTGTTGAGTTGTGACCTTTTGTCTTTGATTGCTGAACAGCTGTTTCACTGCCTGGGTAAGAGAATCTCTAATGGAAGATTTCACTCTTTTTGCAGCAGCAAATCCCTTGCTTTGCTCTACTGCCCGATTCCACTGTAAAAATGGTCTTTGCATTGATAAGAGCTTTGTGTGCGACAGTCAAAATAACTGTCAAGACAACAGTGATGAAGAAAGCTGCGAAAGCCCCCAAGGTAGGCACTGGAGTTTGATTCTATTCTGCAATATTATCCCAACTCCAATTAATGTGGAATAAAGGCTCAGTAGAAAATATGATTCTGTTGGCATTCTCTGTGGGCTAGAGCTGTGGTTTCTGAATTCTGCAGCTGATGAGTGAGATGTGTAGTGTGTGTGTGCACACATTTCTTACTTAATGCTCAGAAGACTGGAATCTTTTTCAGCTGAGTATAAATGCACTTTTGCAGAAAGTGTTTATAATCCATGATCCAGTGCTCGCAGAAGTTGCTGGGAATCCATTTAGTGACTTTGAGGAGATGGATTGGACCCAGTGGAATGAATAGTAAAACTCTGGTTTGAAGTAGTTCAGTAGTCTGTCTGTTTACTAGATGAGTAAATCTGTGTAGGCTTAAAGCTTTCTATTGTTGCTGCTCAGTTACTTTCTGAAAGGCATGTTTCGCTGCAGAACAAGTATGCTGTGAAAAAATTTATTCCTACCTTGCCTTGGGTTTGTTTTTAGAGAAAAGGATGAGGATGGCAAAGAAAACTTGTTTGAAAATAGTTGTGGATTAATTCTTGTGAGAATCATGGAATACTAGAATGGTTTCTACTGGAAGTAACCTTAAAGATCATCTAGTTCCAACTGGCTGCCACGGGCAGAGACATCTTCCATTAGACTAGGTTGCTCCAAGCTCCTTCCAACCTGGCCTTGAACACTGTCAAGGATGGGGCATGAACTAGGGAAATAAGGAACATCAGGCCAAAGGGGTAAAAATTGAAAGATTCTTAAATCTGCCCCCTTTTTTAATCAGTAAAGGTTTGGTATATCCTAATAATTGGAGACAAATTATTTCAGAGGTTAGAAATAATAATATTTTTTTGCAGAGTTTCTTCTGTGGTTTAAAGCCAATTTTGTGCATATGTTTGTATCCGCTTTTAAGCATCTTCATTTTAAGAATCTCAAAATGCAATGTCTTTTTTTTTTTTAACTTATAGTAAAAGCCTACATGTGGTGTTCCTTCATTTGTTTTCTGTAACTTAATACTACAGTATGTTATAGAACGTGAAGCCTATATGAATGATTTGAGGTTAGCAAACGATCAGGCGGCCTGAGAAGATTAATGTGGGTGATAGGGTTTCTTGTTTGGTTTCTTTTTCTTTTTTCATTCCTTCGGCTTCTGAAGCTTAGTGCAGCAGAGTTCTTTTCCAAGGTTGGGATGACTGCTTCCTCTGCAGATTAATTGCCTGGATTGTCTCCAGTTTGGTTGTCATGACAGTCTGCTTTTGGAAGTGACTGTCAAGCTCATGAGAAGAAAAGAGCTGGATTTCATGGAGTCATTACTTCTGTCTTTATCTTTGGTCCTTCTGGGAAGTCATATTAATAAGTGGGTTAAGCAAAGTAAATCTGTCTGATTCTAAACCCAGGAAAGAAAGAGCCCCCAACAAGAAAGAAGGGAATCTCTCATTAGAACTAGAGCAGTGATGCTTTTTGGGTTGGTTTATTTTTTTTTTGTTGTTTTTTTTTTTTGGGGGGGGGGATTTTTTTTGTTTGTTTTTTGTGGTATTTTGTGGGATTTTTTGTTTTGGTTTTTTTTTTTTTTTTTTGTTGGTTGGTTTTCGTTGGGTTTTTTTTGTGTTTTGGTTTTTGTTTTGGTTTTGTTGTTTTTTTTTTTTTTTATTATTATTAAAAGAGTCCAAGTACAGAGTTGAGAATAAGGAGCTCTCAAAAGGAGTTGCTGGTTGTGAGGAGTGTGTGTGATTGCGTTTGGCAGCTTTAGAGCCTCCCCAAACTGCCATTTCACCATCTGTAAGTGGACAAGTCTAGTGCACCTGTCTTTCACTGCAAGGATTAAACAATATAACATGCTCTGCTTCCCGTCAGAATGTAAGTGACAATTCCCTCTGGAGTTTGCAACTATGGGTATGTCTGTCCTGGCTTCCAAACACAACAACTGCTTTGTGTTAATTGGGGGTTTAGAGACTGCTGTGGACAGTCTTTGATTTCTTGTGATTCTTTATGCAGCAGATCTAATTACTGTAATTACAATGTGCTTTGTGTTAACACAGTACCCAAGGTCATTAGCTAGAACTCAAGTGTTCTGGGTACTCTAAGGACAGAGCAAAGAAAATCTGTAGGGTATTATGAAAGCAAGATAGAGGATTTTCTTCCCACTAGATATGTTGCCATGTTCAGTGTAATAGAGTGTAGTCTGACATGTAAGAGAGAAAAATAGCACAAGGTCAATCTAAAAATGTGTTGATTTAGACATCACTGAGCTTCTGAACCCCACTGTATGATAGTGTCATTATCACTATTTAACAGATGGAGAAGAGGGAGCATAGATCAACTAAACAAAATACTCCCAGAGAATGACATCCTGGCTGGTAGAATCAGAGCTTCATCTGTGCTTCTCTGCTTCAGGGGGATGTTGTGAGAGTTAATCAATGTTTGCAAACTGTTTTGTGATACTACGATAACATGTGGAATAGAAGTGTGACTTATTAATTGCTACTTTGCTCTCGTGCTCTTGGGTATATTGACAAGCTGTTTAAATTAACACCCCTTCCTGCTCCTCCATGATCTTCAAAGGCCTCCTTTATCCTACTGTCATATGCTCCAGTAGCATATTGGTTTGGGTTGTGTCAAATACTCCTCCATGCATAAAGATCCTTTCAGTCAAGAAGGGTCAATCTGCAGGCTGGGAAAACAGGAATGAGACCTCCGGGAAAACATATTGACCTGGCTTTGATGTGGAACACCTCAAAATGTGTCATCCTTGCTGAATAATAGTTCTGCAAAACAAGTTACAATTTGAGATGAGCCTGAAGTTGTGGGTTTATAAAGATTAACTTTAGTTGTACTTAGGAGTGGAATCACTGGGGAGGTGAGGGGCGGAATGGAGGGAGGGGAAAATTGTGGCCCCAGGATTTAGTTGTGAAAATGAGAGGAAGGTCAAGTTTTTGAGACCATGTTCTCACCTTGCTTTCTCCTTACCACTTATAACTGAGTGTTGCGCATCTTACAGAAGGTTTGTATGTCGTGAGGAAAGCATCAGTTTAAAAAAACGTGACTGTGAAAATTTAGCAGCAACTCAAATAATTCTGCTCTAATTCCCAACAGTAATTACTTGTAGCTCTTGCCTCTGCCATGGTGAACTCCAGAGATGTTGCTTTAATCGTACCCCAGCTATACTATGGTTACCTCCAGTTTCTAACATTGTAATAGTACAGTCTTAGTCTGGAATATGGTGTATTCATCTAAGTACTTGCCTGAGTTTTGGGGTTGGATAGAGGATATAGCTGCTTGGATTATCCACATGAGTTGCATATATGAATTGCGCTTTTGAGGGGGTTATTTCAATTTTTAACAACACTTGATTGGAAATTTCTGCTCTGGTTCTATACTTAATCGATTTTAATCCAGGGAAATCGCTTTCTCCCACATACTGGATATTTATTTCAAACTCCTTTTCATGGCCCTTTCCTTCTAAGTTTGCTAAATACCTTTATTGGTTTTAACCACATTGCCTAGGAACGGGGGCTTATTGCTGGCAGGGGCTTGGAACCAGATGATCTTTAAGGTCCGTTCCAGCCCCAAGCATTTTGTGATTCTATGAAAAACTTAAAAGGGTGTTTGTAGATCTGAGAGATGTCCGGCCGCTTCACCTGATCTGCCTGAAGCTCAAAGCAGTTGTCAGCAGGTGATGACTTGAGTAGTGTAAAAATCAGTTTTATGACCTAGGTCACATCTTAGACAAGGTGTTGTATCACTAGGGGCTCACTATGTTTGTCAACACCTTTGAGCTGGGAAAAAGGGAAAAAAAACAGTCTGGCAGCAATAGCCTTGCCCTGAAAGCAGTTCCTTGAAGGCAATAATAACAAAATGGGAAGTAACTTTGTGTCTTCGGCTCGTGTTATGTCTGTTCTGTAGATAGAGGTACTTCTGGATGCTGATGGTAGCCTTCCCGCAAGGCGCAGCTTACTCCCACAATGTAAGTGCTGTTCTTAATGGGAGTGACTTATTGACTCTTGCTGTAATCCTTTTTTTTTTTTTTAATACATATTTTTAGCTAATTACAAACGCAGTATGCGAGTAGTAACAGCTACTTTCAGTCAGTGGCTGGTAAGGGAAGCTGGAAATTGAGGCTATAAATGGGATGGTTTTTTTCTTCTCACTTGTGCAGAAATGGAATATGAGCTCTTAATAGTTGCGTCCAGATATTTTTACCTTCACTTCATGGCATTTATATCAAATTAACAGTTCTAGAAAAGGGTGATGACATGAGTGTGCAGTTTCTTTGCCTGTGCTTCAGAACTTTGAAATTAGGTGATAAAATGTCGCGCTAGAGGAACACAAGTGTAAAATAAAGGACATTCTTTCTCCCCCTTGTTCTTGAGGCTAATTAAATTCTCTCTTGAGCTGTCATTAGTAAAAGAATTCTTTTCAAATACATTTTCCACAAGTTTTTAACAGCATGTGGGTGTTTGACATATATACGTTAGCATGTCATACTGTGTCCAGGCTAATGAATTGCATTAACTTTTCTTAGACATCAGTTTCATTTAGTTGTGCAGAAGCTTTCTCCTGCTGGACCGTAGGTGCCAGGCCCCAGGCTTTTTACTGTCAATTGAGGGAATTCAAATAAAAGGCACAGATAATCATAGAATGGGTTGGTTTGGAAGGGACCTTAAAGCTCATCCAGTTCCAACCCCCTGCCATGGGCAAGGACACCATCCACTAGACCAGGTTACTCAAAGCCCCATTCAGTAAATCTTCCCTCTGACAGTCCAAAGCCATCCCCCCTTGTCCTGTCACTACCTGCCCTAGTCAGAAGTCCCTCTCCAGATTTCCTGTACCCCCTTTAGGTATTAGATCCAATCACCTTGTATTAAAGTGTCTCTATCCAGATGTTGTAGCAGCTTAATACACAATCAGTGCTATAATTCACCTAAAGCAGCGCATTTTCAGTGGTGGCAATTCCCTAGAGCAGGGTTGCCAAAGGTCTGTTGAAAAGTTTTACTGACATCTGCTCAAGAAGAATAAATGCAACAACTCCAGGTCAGCCAGATGTCTGTGTAGCTAGTAACTGTGGTGATGAAATGCACTTGACTCATGCCAATGGGGAGGAGATCAGCTAGAAATGCAGAACTGAGATATAGGCGACCCCATGTGTGTGGGACCTCAGTAGGTCTGGGCAGTTGCATCTGTTAGTTTGAGAAGTCCTTGCTTGGAGTAATTCTGTTTTTTCTCAAAGTTGTTCCACTGTGCTGGCATTGCTACAGTTTTACTCAGCCTTACAGAAAATATGATCCTGTATGATCTCACAGGAGAAATAACGGTATGGAAAACTGAATTTTGGAGGATGGGGGAGTGTGTCACAACTGAGGTGGTATTTACATTAAAGTGAGTATACCAGACCTCCGTAGGTCTTCATGCTCGCTCCTGCCAAATGCTAGTCCCAGCCAGGTCAGTGAGAGCATTAGTTTTCTGCAGCTGAAGCAAATGGCAGTTGTTTCCTTATTGAAGGTCATACTTCAGTGGCCATACCAATGTGCTGTGTTCACAGCAGAGAGTGAATTGCTTTAGGGTGATTTTTAATACCTGAGCAAGATACCAGCCAGAGTTCCAGAGAGAACCCTGACAAGAAACCTGGAAAAGGGGGCTTTTAACAAGGGCATGTAGTGACAGGACAAGGGGGAATGAATGGCTTTGAATTGTCAGAAGAGAGAATTACATGAGATACTAGGAAAAAGTTCTTCCCTGTGCGGGTGGTGAGGCCCTGGCACAGGTTGCCAGGAGAAAGTCTCTTTCCAGACTTTGGATTAAGCTGAGATTCATCTTCAGCCAAGCATTTCTGTACCTGTAAACTCTGAAGGATGAGGCTGTTGAATTCTAGGTTTCACTTCTTTGCTGCTCTTGCATTAAAACTTGTGTCCCAGAGTCTGATCAAGCTTCCTTGGGAAGCTGGGCGCCACAGCGGATTTTCTTCCGCCTGCAGAAAATAGTGGTGAGACACATCATGCCAGTCTGTGGTGTGTGCTGTTCCCTGAGCTTGCCAAGCTAACTCATCCTCCTATCTGACATTACCAGATATTCTGTGCTAATTTTCTATAAAAGATCGTACTAAAAATCCATATTTATGAGGGGGTGCTAAAAATGTAAAGCAATTATACGGTTTTCAGTTACATAAACATCAACATGCAATGGAAATTATATGCTGAAAATAATTAATTTTCTGTTTATTTTTATTCTAGAGTCTATGCAAACAGTAAAACTTGGAGAACAAGCAGGGGGAGGAGTGCAGAGGGTACAGTGAAATAAAGTGCTTTTAGAATCTCTATTCAAATTCGGTTGTCAAAGTAAGTATTGGCTGTTAAAGGAGGTAGCAACCTGGTTGAGTGGGAAGCATTGTGTGCGGATGTCCTCTTCTGTCTATGTCCTGTTAAGCAGTGTTTTCACTAACATGTCCAAAGGTTGGGACAGTGAGGGTGCCTTTTCATGAGTCCTGAGCACAGAGGCAGCAGCAGCCAGAGCCTCCTGTTCATTTACCTGCTGTTGGCATGGTAAATGAACTTTGGCATTTTGGGTTAACATCAGCTGTATACCTGATCTCTATTTTAGAGATGACGAATACAAAACTTGTAACTTTTGAGAGCTTTGTGAAAGTTTTCTCAGGGTTGCCCAGAGAAGCTGTGACTACGCCATCCTTGGCAGGGTTCAAGGCCAGGTTGGATGGAGCTTGGAGCAGCCTAGTCTAGTGGAAGGTGTCCCTGCCCATGGCAGGGAGTTGGAACTTGATGACCTTTAAGATCCCTTCTAACCCAAACCAGTCTGTGATTTTAAGTTTATAAACTCATCTGAAGAAAATAAATATCATTAATCACTTCTGAATGTTATCTGTCACCTGAAGTGCACCAGCAAGTCACTGTGAGTTCTGGGCACTGGTACTGAAATACATCCTTCAAGGCTTCAAAGAAGAAGCTTTCAAGTCTTTACTTTTTCTAATAGCATTATTGCATCACTGTAAATACAGTGACTACCAATTAGCTGTTAAGTGGAAGCAATTTTGAGGATCTGGTGTTTTTGCTAAGAGGTTAGGGAACTTGTTAACTGCACAAAAGCCTGTGGGAATTAAAAACTAGCTTGTTTCATTTGTTCAAGTGTTCTTAGATCATCATTTCCCTTTGACTCCAGCATGCTGAACAGCTAGGAAAACCAACTGTGTTTTAGTGATGAATGTTCAGGAAAATACTTTTAAGACTTCTTTGGGCAGATTTTTCCATGGTAAATGGTGCTTGTGATTTACAGGAGAAGACTCAGGACTGTCCTACAGAACATGTTCTAGAGCTAAGAGTTTTCTTTGAGAAGGGTTTTCTGAACTAACACTTGAACTATTTTGTCAGTTAACTTTGAAGTCTGTGGTGGCTGGAGCCTTGTAGACTGGTTTGCATGGAGGTAGTTTGGACTTAGCTTGAGGGAAAGGGATCATTCTATGCAATTAAATGGAAGCTCTGCAAGCTGTTTGGCACTGATGCATGTAAGAACCCATAGCTGCAGGAATATTGTATGAGAAAGAGAGTATCCTGATGGGAAGTGACTGACTTGCTGTCAAATTTATTTTCCTTTTTTCACACCCTAGAAGCAGAAAGCAATAAGCATGTGATTTCACAAATGCAATGCAGGGTGGGAATTTTATCTTTGCTTAGTAACTGTATGGCTGTGATCAACCAGGAAAAGACAGATGAGAAGACCTCATATTCTGCTCAAAAGCTAACAAATTCCAGGCTGATTTTTTTTTTCTTTGTTGTTTTTGCTTGCTTTTAAAGCCAAATTTGTCTGATCAGATTGGAACAGGTGTGTTGGTGATTGGTTTTATAGAGATATTCTTGAGAGATGTCTGAGACAGCAAGGTGGCTCCAGCAGGTATGATGCCAGGTTGGATGAGGCTTTGAGCAAACTGGTATAGAAGGTGTCCCTGTCCATGGCAGGCAGTTGGAGCTGAATGAATTTTAAGTTCCCTTCCAAACTAAACCATTCTGTGATTCTTTGAAAGGACTGAAGCAGTTGCTGTGATAAAAATGAGACATAATGGCAGTGAGCAGAGCCTGGCTTTCTAATAGCTGGAGATCATCATAGGCAGGGGCTTAAGCCATGCTGCTACTTTTTTTTGTTTTGTTTGGGGGTTTTGTTTTGTTTTGTGAAAGGATCACTTGACTGTAATCTTGTGTCGTGGTTTAAGCCTGCCACACAGCCCACTCACTGCCCCCCCCCCCCTCCCCCCCCCGCCCCCCGGGGGAGTGGGGAGCGAATCGAAAGAAAAAAACTCCCACAGGGTGAGATAAGAACAGTC
>WYDI02023591.1:31651-79086 GCA_009867235.2 Psittacus erithacus | reverse complement strand
GCTGTTCCCAGGCTGAAAGTCAAAAACACAGCCCTGCGCCAGCTACTAAGAAGGAGAAAAATGACTGCTACTGCTGAGCCCAGGACACCATCAATTTTGTTTGAATTTAGCTTCAGTGCTTGTAGCTAATAGTGCCATAAGTATTTGAGCTTACACTGGATGAGCATGTTGCTCCTTGTGTTTAGTAGTGATATTCCCTACATCCTGAGTAGTTGATTTGTGTACCCCCTTCCCCCAGCTGATCATCTTGCATTTTAAATGGTGCAACCATGTTGGTACAGCTTGTACTGGTAATACAACTGATGCAATCCACTATTGTGAAGTATCCCATTAACATTCCTGCTTTTGTAATGTAGAGTTCTTTTAGCTACAGTATCCTCTCTTTACCTTCCCAATCCAATTAGGGGGTTTTTCTTTGGAGGATTTGACTCTATTTAATGCATTCAATTTATTCCTCACGCATTTGTATCTCTGATTTTCTAACTCATGAGATTACCTCCCTTTTCTGGGCTCATTTCTGGCAGTGACATTTTGACTTGCAGAAATTAAACTGCTCTGTAAAGTCTGAAGATCTCTTATTAGCACTGTGGAATACTTCATAAGATACTAGGATCTGCAGATGTTGCATCTTCTTTGGTTGAAATAGGAAAAATGAAAAAAATACTTGTATTGAATACCCTATCTGAAAATGTATATGTAGTTCTGTGCCCCGGTACCTTCTGAACAAATTTGCTGACTTCACTGTCAGTAAGTCTTAAGCCTTTTGTTTTATTGTTTGAGAAGTGTCAGCAGTTCTGTGAAGTTCTGCAGAATGGGGAGCAGTCTGTGCTTTAAGTTTGCTACTTGCTCCTGAGACCCTTTTGCAATTGCTTGACTGCAATTAGGATTCTGCCATTCATATTTTCTTAAGCCAGGCTTCAGTTAACATAGCTGCTTTTTATCAAGTGACGAAGAATAGAGGCTCTCCTCTGACCAGCAGGTGGTTTTTAGGTTGCTTAAGCATATTTGTGATTTATAAAGATTTCTGGGTATGATAGATCATTTTACTAGGTTTGTTCCTCAGGGTTTCCAGATTTTTTCAGTTTTCAGACTTCATTTTTTTTCCAGTAGTACATACATTGTTTATGTAAGTTCCTGCTGGTCTGTGTCTTCAGTCCTGTGGGTATTTCCTCAGCCTTTTTGAGCTTGTGATGCTTTGCTGACTTTTAAGTGTTGTAAAGATTTTGCCAGTCATTTCTTTTGCCAGGTCTTAAAGTTTTGTAATCAAATTAATACGATTAACTAATTTTAAAAAGTCTTCCAAAAGACTTCTAAGAGAAGTCAAACATTAAATATGGGATTTTCATAATGCAGTGGATTAGGCATGTGGGAGAAGCAATGTATGCCTAAACCCAAGCTCTGTGTGATAACTCCAGAACATTGTGAAAGATATTCTTTGGCTAGGTTTAGTTAATATTATCTTTAGTTCAGATTTCCCTATTTCGTAGTTACTTATCTTGATCTAAACTTAGATCTGCTCCAGCCAAGCTTTATTGTACACTCCATCCTTAGTCTTTAGTCCCTCCACTTGCACCCCAATGCATGTTAAGGTTTAATTGTCTTTATTGAGCATGGACTTTCTCCTCTGAAGGTTATGCCAGGTGGAACAAATGTTGATATTTCTCAGTCTTTACTCCTCGTCCCTGTCTTTTTACATGTTGTCAATACTGCCTTTTAACAATGTAATTACTTCCAAAATATTTGCAAAGCTTTTCCAATAGTGTTTTATTACGCCTTATCATTTATGGCACTGGATCTGTTTTGGACATAGATGTTTTCCCTCTAACTATGTAACAGACCTTGGAAAACTAAACCTACACTTTTATTTTTTCCAGTACCTGGATCTGTCTTGCTCTTCCTTCCTCCACCTCCCCAGTGGATTCCTAAGATCTCTGAGATTTGTTATTTTATGTGAAGGACTCTCATTACGCGAGAAGATATTTCTTAAGGCATTTTAGGTCTTACTGTATAAAGTGATGATTTATTGTCTTACTGAGCTCCCTCAGGTTGTCGTTATCTGGAGGCTTTTTCTCCACAGTGGAAATTCATAAACCCTCATTTATTTCTCCTTTTTTTCTTCTCATGTGGAAACACTTAAAGCCAAAATAAAGCTTTTTGTAAAAAATAATAAAAAAAAAGTCCCCTAGTGAATCCATATTTTGATGTCCTGCTGACTTACATGTTCCTCAACAGAATTAGCTGAAGTATTATGAGATACTGCTAAATTAAACAAATTCTAGTCAAGATGTTTGTTCACAAGACTGCTATAATTGGTATTCTTTCCTTTAAGAGATACAACACATTTGGAGATTGAGCCTTTCACGCTTCTTGGGGTCTGTGCTGGACTGATTCCATATCCTCACCACAACCAGTCCCCAAGAAACACTTACCAGTGTGCTATGGGGAAACAAGCAATGGGTAAGCCTTTTTTTATTCCTTTTTTGAGTGTTACGTAGTTTTTGAAGGTATGTAGCAAAAGAAACCAGAAATTCTTTCTTTCTAGTTCATGTAAAAGCTTTGCTGGGAAGAGGAAATTGGCTCTTCTTTTTAGCCTTGAGGAAGAAAGAATTTACTTGTGAAAGCTGGAAAAATTTAAAAGCAAAAATACCATTCAGTTTAACTCAGTGAAGATCAATCATATCTGCAGGTCTTAATAATTTAAACAAAAATGGAGAAACTGGGGCACTGTTGCTTTTTTGTTGATTTTTTTTGATAACTGTTATGACTTTCACATTTTCACCATAGCTGCAAGATTGACAGAGGGTTTTTTTCCTCTTTATGCTCTAATATGCTGTGGGTTTCCAGACAAAAAGAGTTTACAAGTGTTCTCACAAAGAGAGACAGAGCATGGAAAGAGGAGATTTTCCCTGAATAGTTGAGTAGGTGTCCTGAAAATGAATAAATAAGTAATTACATTGATATTAGAAAAGAGGAATCAAAAATGTAAAAGAAAATGTTTAGTTACTTGAACAATTCCTGCAGCTGTAGTTCAGATTTTGTTTTTTTTCTGGTTTGGATGAAGAGGGCAAGTAACAGCTCTCAGTAAAATGAAAACTGCATAACTTAATAGTTGTTTTTACAAATTTGATAGTTGTTCATTAAAACCCAGTGGTTTTACATTTGTTGTTGTGGGTAATTGACACTAGATATGTTCTGATCCTTCCTTTAATACACAGCTATACTAACATTAAAGCATCCAAGTCATATGGCCCATGATCAAGCCAGAGTGAGTCCCAAGAAGAGCCTGACCAGTAGTACATCAGTTCAGACAGCCGTATTCAGACTGGTGCTGTGCATGCCAGTTTTATGTGTTGTATTGATGACTCGCTCGCAAGTCAAGACTTACAGTAGAACAGCTATGTGTCATGGAAAAACTACCACTTCTATTAGGTTTACTAAACCATTTGTTGGATCCTATGTGTTCAAAACTGAAACACTGCGCCTTTTGTGAGACTTCTCCAGCAGAATTAATGGCAAAGCAACTGCCTTGTGCTGAACTGTCATGTTTGGTGCATCAAAATAGCAGAAAATAGCAACAGATGCATGTCCTCCCTTTACATTTAAAAATAAAGAGGAGCAGTGCAATCTTTTTCCTTACAGTTCTCCCCCATCCCATTATCTTGCCCCCACCCCTGAGTCTCTATTTTATGACTATTAGTCTCAGAAGGTTTGGTTAGTTACCACACACAGTTAAGCAGGATCAGTGTGTACAGAAAGCCAATTCAGTATCTGTGGAGTTCTTTTGTAGTTTTCTGTGTGAAGGTTTTTTTCCCGTTTTGTTTTGAGTGTCATTTGCAATTCATTGTCTGTGTTTTCTGAGGTTGGTGTATTCAGCTGCTTTGACCCTAGGTCTTGCACATTTAGCTCCTTGGATACAATCCTCTGACGTTCCTGCTGACGCTAGGAACACAAAAGCCATTGAATATCTTGAGCAATAAAAAAAGCCTTTGTTTCGGTTTGTTGTGACAAAACACCTGACTCAAAGAATAAGCAGCTAGATAAAAGTACATTTTAAAAGTTGGCACATGACCTAAGCTGTATTTTCCTCTGCCTGAAGTATCTGCAAACACCTGAAGATTTTTGTAATCGCTGTTAAAAAAAAAAGCCACCATCAGTGACAATATATAGAGGCAGAAAAGATTTTTCTCTACATTTATTGATCAATTGACACTTAGAGGGTATTCCTGCAACATTTCACATGGAGGGGGAGTTCTGTTTATATTTAGGAGAAGATGCAATGCAGTGCTTCAAACCCCCACCTTTCAGTAACTATCCTGTTTTCTTTCTCCATGCTGAAATTGCTGAGCAGCTCCTGGTCCAGCATTGCCATGTAGAGAGTCTCATGTCCAAGTCCACCGTGCCACTCCACTCCCTTGACTGTCAAAACCTGGGGGCCTGGAGGGAGCCCTGGGGCCCAGACTGGGAAAAGAGAGCCCTGTGCTACTCACCACTGACCCCCTCTGACCATGTCACAGGGCTGTGCCAGCAGCTTTGGACACTCTTAGCTCTTCTTTTAAGCAACATCAAGCCAGGGAGGGATGTGAAAGCACAAGTAAAGGGAGAGTGAACGTCAGAGCTTGCAATAGGGTCTGTAATACGGTATCCCTGACAAGCATGAGGTGTTAAAATATTAATGTTTCTGCAGGATAACATTAAATGTCCTGAAAAACATCTCGAAAATCGTCCCTTTCATGGGCAGAGTGAGTCATCTTGAAGGAATACAGCCAAGTAACTGGATTTCAGTGAAATGAAGTTGAAAGAAATCCCTGTGTTTTGGCATAGATAATTTACCATATGTTGCAGGTCAAACTGTAAGACTGAGGGGAAGTTATGATTATGTGGCAAATAAAACAGCAGCTGCAAAGACCTCAGTTGAATGTTGACATTTCAGTGCAAAGTTAACAGTTGTAGCTTAAATCTGAGAAGTATTTAAGATTAAAATACCAGAGTCTGTGCTGTTTGTATTCCATGTGTTGCTAAAATAATGTTTAAGAGGATCAAAGGCTCCTACAATTAGTGAAATCCTTTTAAACGGAGCTTCCATTAAGACATAGTGTGACACACTGTACCTCTGTGACTGTGAAGTGTTGTATAAAAGCCTAGTGTCAGAAATTAAAACGTACACATTTTCCTGCCAGTAATCCACCATATTGCACATGCACATCTGTGAAAGCAGCAGTGTGGGTACACAAAGCAAGCTGTACACTCTTACAGCACAACTGTGCGCTGCATTTTCAACCCGTATGTCATTATGTGACTCTTGAGTAAGGAAAGGAGGGTTTGGGTGCTAGAGATTACTTTAACCTGTGAAAGAGTAGAAGTATTTGAGGGGAGAGCGGTAGGTGGACAAGCTTTGTTGCAGATGTTTATGTTAAAGCAACTTCTTTGATATTATGAAAAAGCCCTCTTACTGTATCATGTACCTACTGCTTTGCTTCTGTGAAGTAGCGCAAAGCCTTTTATATGCTGCCTTACCTTGTACTGTAACCAGCTAAATATGTTAAAATTGAGTTGAGAAGGCAAACGTACTTCAAGGAACTGAGTGCTGGGGGTTGTTGAGTCTTGAGTTATGAAAGGCTTGTTAGTAGGATGAGAGCTAACTGAGAACTGAAACAAACTTCAAAGCAAAACCAGCTGTTGCTGGTCATCACAGCTGGACCTGGGCATTTTGTGGTCAGGGCTCAGTTTTGCCGCTGTTCTTTGAGGAGCAGCATTTGTGCTCTGTGACACGGTCTCTCTTTGCCAGCTCTTCTCTCCCTAGTAGCAGGCACAGAAGTGCTGGGACAGAAATGAGCTAGACTACTAACCCCAGTTTACCCATAATCTTTTTAACTACTTCTTAGTCATTCTATGGTGAAAAGAGTATTTCAAATGCTGAACGTCCAGATCACTTAATACGTGTACTGTGAAAATCCTCTGGGATGAGTTAAGAGTCCCCTCTACAAGGCTTAGTGCAGCATTTAAAAATTCCTTTCTCTGTTGATTTGTGGGCATATATAAGAACAGAATAGTAGAAATTCCATGGTGAAATCAGGAGAAATACAGTAGTACAGCAGTTCTTTTCTTGGCATGTGCAGTAAGAGCCCTTTTGGCTCATATCTCAAGTAGATTGTTTTCTGTATCCTTCTTATTTTGATTGTACTATGTAAAGTTGCTCTAAGTAATACACCAGAGAACTGAATAAATGTTTGTTTTAGCTGGCTGTTTGTTCTGGTGAGTTCTCAAAACTCTGCATCAGAATAAAAATACCTTGCTTATGCTAGATATCAATAGATAGCATTTTTATTAATTTTCACACTGAAAAATTAATAAATGATACTTAAAAATAAGAAGTCAGGAAGTGGGGAAAAAAGGGGAAGAATGCACACATGCATTCACAATACACCAAGCAAAAAGAGAAAAAGAGAAAAGCAAGAAAATGATCTTTGTTTATCCAGGTCAACCCTGTGTGTTTTGCTTTAAAGAGGGCTAATTACCAATGAGAAAAAAAATTGGTTCTTGCTGTTGGGACCATTATAAACGTGGGTCATTGTGAGCGGGGTTTGTTGTGGTGAACTTTAATTATACTTTACTTTTGCTTGGCTGTTTGGCTGAAGCAAACAAGGGCTCTGTTCTTTCAGAGAGAAAACAGAAATAAAGCTAGCGACTTCCCCCATTTCAACACCCACAGTGAGGTCTCGTCCCAACACACCAATCCTCAGAAGACAAGAGCTGCTTCTTAATTTTAAATAAGCAGATTGTAGTTTAAGGCTGTGGGTTGTTAGACCAGTCTAAAGAAGGCGTTATTTGTATAACCATTAAATCATAGCAATTAGGACAAATATTGTTGACATTCAGCATGCTTTTTGGCTAATTTATTTCACTTGTGCGCTTGAATCATTCTCTAACTGGCTTCCTTCCTGCTAGGATATCCATCATTTGTACATATGTATATGTTTTCTATTTGATACAGCATTCAACTCCTGAAGACTTGACCAAATACAGTTTACTGTTGAGGCTCAAAGTCTCAGTGATGTCAATCACTCATGGCTTCTGGTCTGATGCAAACAGTAATAATTCTGTTAGGCTCATCTGAACTTCTGATAAAGAACCACCAACTCTGAAATACATGAAGCTCTGAGAGAGCAATAATTGCATTGCCTGAAATATGTAAAAGTGTCAGCTGTAATCCTTGATATATAGGGGATTTCCACAGATTTTTACTGGGGTATAAGATAAGTTTAGCTATAATCAGGTGCTCTGGACATTGTTGCATCTTAGTATCCCTAACCAGTGAACCATAGCAGGTACAGCATATAAGCATCTCAGAGGAGAAAAACATTGCAAGCATTTAAAAAGTGTAAGTTGGCATGGCTTTCTTGGGAGAAGATTTCTCTCAACAACAGGAAAATGTACCTATCAATGAAACTTTGAAGAAGAGCTTTACAGCAGAATACCTATCCTGAAAGCACTCAGATTATTCATCTTAGGTGCAGAGGGAAAAATGGTCTAAACCTGAAGTTTTTTATTTGGAATTTTCCTACCTGTGCAGTAGGAAAACCAAGGTGTTTTTTTTTTAATCAAAGTGGAATGAAAACAATGTGTAATACTTAGGTTAAGAGAATATCAGAAGTAATAGGACCCTCAGATGGTGGGCCTTGAGGAGAGTGACTGGGAAGCTCTTCAGTGTTGATGAATCCCGGCCCTATGAGCTTGTTTCTTACGGGACACAGGAAATACTGCTCAGAGAGTATTCATTTCATTCTCAAAGAAAAAGAAGACAGAAAGGCAGCTGCTCAAAAGTGAGACACAAGTGAAGCCTGTCAACTGTACCAGATCTTCCTTGCCATTTGAAAATGCTGTGCCTCTGGCTTCAAATCCGTTGTCTAGAACCAAGACAAGTCCAAGTGTATGAGAGTCAATTATAACAGTTTATTTTCAGACACTGTCTGTTGAGCTATCTCCTCATTGTTGTGCTTTGAAATCATCACAGAATCATAGAATGGTTGGGTTGCCTTAAAGCTCATCCAGTTCCATCCCCCTGCCACAAGCAGGGAACACCTTCCACTAGACCAGGTTGCTCCAAGCACTGTCTAGCCTAGCCTTGAACACTGCCAGGAATGGGGCAGCCACAGCTTCTCTGGGCAATCTGTGCCAGTGCCTCACCACCCTCATAGTGAATAATTTCTTCCTAATGTGTCTAATCTAAACCTACCCTCAGACCTGCGTTGGTTTAGGAGAGAGCTTAGTTAGTGCCAAGGACAGAATAGGTCTTTGGAATGCTCATGATGCTGCCTGGGTTTAGAAATCTGTTTTTTCAGACATTTTACTTAAATGCTGGAAATGGAAACTGCAAGTGTATGCATCTAAAACATGAAGCTGCCCTTCCCTAAGCAGATTTGTGTTCAGCTGTACTATATTCTGCCTATGTGAAGTCTTCATTATACACTGGCTGTTTTCACCTTTCCTTGAAAGCAGCCGTCCTATGAAATTGCAGGAGAAAATGAAAAAGTTTTGAAAGACTTACCTCCTAAGCACGGGCACTGCGGAATATTTAGTGCTCTAAAGCTCTAAAACTTTTAACTTTTCAGACTATAATTTCTTAATTGCTTAGAGACATAGCATAGTCCTGGTACAGCAAACTCTTAATAACATACGATTGCCTTAACTTTTGTTCTGCTACGCAACGGTTTATGTTTCCCTGCTGGGTGTTAATTATTTTTTCCTCAGATTTCAGAAGACACTTTGGCAGTCTGATGGGACAGGGCCAGAAATTTCAGTCTCAAGCTGGGAGGTCTATACAAAGGATTGAGTTCTGAACCATAAATTTAAAATTAATTTCATGTAAAAAGACAAATATATTGTGAGTGAACTTCTACTCTAGTCTTTCTCGCAATGACGCCTCTAATTTCAGAAAGTAAATCAGTCTTGGCTGCTGCTAACTGTATGCTTTGTTCGTGCTTTGTGACATTCTAACACAGGCTGCTGTTGAACTAATTATTGCCCAGAAAAGGAAGGAAATGTGATGTGGAGGACACAGAGCTTGATCCACAGTTCTTCTTGAACTCGATGGGAGTCTTTCTATTGATTCTCATGAAATTTTGGATCAGGTCTATGAAATAAATTTCAGCTCTCCAGAGAAAACCCTATGGCGATTACAGCAATATGAATAAAACTTCATGCTTGCAGTTTTAGTCGGTGTTATGATTCTTAAAAAATTCTGATTTGCATTCAGTCATACAGGACCTGACTTTGATTTCTTTTGTTGTTGCTCTTTTTGTCTTGATGCTTAGGTTTTCTGTGTTTAAGAAAAAATAAGTAATTCTTTCTGGAAGTGTAAATGAAGAAGCCGCTTGCATCTTTATTTAAATATAGTAATGTAAAGTAGTTTTAGTTCTGTCTTTCACAGTTTTCCACCTTTTTTTCCTTAAGAATTTGTATTATTAGATTAAATTCCTTGGTTTGTGGGTTTAGTTAATTTATATCTGGGTAATTTTTTAAGCCAAAACATTTCTAGATAACTCACTTTGTTCACACACTTTCGTTTTTCATTTACATACAGGTACTATTGGATACAATCAAAGAAACAGGATAGATACTCTCATGTACCTTCTAGCCTATCCTCAAAAGCCAATGGTAAAAACAAAAACAATAGAACTGATAGATTTTGAGAAACTACCTGCTGGACAGAATGCCACAGTCGCTGTGATGAGCTACAGTGGTTATGATATTGAAGATGCTCTTGTCTTAAACAAGGCCTCTTTGGACAGAGGTAAGAACAGTCAGTTCTTTCCCACTTCTCTAGCATGTGTTCTAGTACATATTTTCATAAACTTCTTGTCTCCTGGTGTTGTCCTAGAATAACTCTTATTGCAGGTAAGAGCAGTACATCTCCGATTAAGAAATCAGATTCCAAAACTGCTTTGTATGCTTTTGTTTGTTTTTCTGCATGAATAGTGATCGTAACTTAGTGCTTGTGGCGAAGTTGCCAACATGGGAATAAATTTCTGACTATGGATATTATAAGAAAAAATGGCTAACTTTCAACTTCAAATAAAAAAATGTAAATAACCCCTTTTAAATAAATATTTAGTTTGCAAAAAATAGAAGTTATTTTTCAGTCTGTTCTGTTGGGCTTGCTTTATAGATGATTACCTGAACCTCTGCTCATTACTAACAGAGGGGGTGTCTCATTATTTTAACCAGTAAAAAAAAACAGTAGATGAAATTAGCTTTCTGAATGTATTTGGGAAAGGAATGGAATGTGTGACAGTTTATGTCATTGTCAGCTTTTGCTCTGAGGGAAAAATAGGAGTATTACCTACTTTCTGAGAGAAAATAATAGTGTTTTCCTAAAGCAAAATAATTTAGTGTTTATTCAGAGATAAACCAATGACCTGCCTCCTTAAAGTAATAACCTCTGCAGTGCTGTGTAGCTTAAGTATGTAAGCACCAAATATAAGGTAACTAAGTGAAGCCAATGCTTGCTTGCTCTCTCCACAGTTCTTCAGCACTTTGTATTAATGCTGCTGGGGGTTGGAGGCGAGTTGCTGTAAAACTGTCTCTCTCTCTTTTCTAAATAAATTCCCTTGAGAGAAGACATAGTACAGTGTGATCAGATTGGTTTTAGTTTTGGGTGGCCAAAATCAGATTCTTCCATCACTTCATTCCCCCTACACTCCCTTCCTCCTTGTTGCTAGGCAGCAATAACAGTATTCCTAGACATGTATCTTTGGCATTAATGTCTACCGCATTTAATTTATGCCTCCTTTTCTAAAACAACAACAGGCATGATTTAAAACTGAATGTTTTCTTTTCTGGTAGACTGGTAACATTTACAGGGAGAGCTGTGGTGCTTGTCAGGAGTTACTTGACATAATCTAAAGATATAGTTGTACTGTATGTGGCTGCAATGATATTTCAAATGAACTAAAATAATGTAGGATGATTAGAAAGCCCTTCTCTTGTCTGTTGTAATTCTAAATGTGATGAAAGTGTTTAGTGTTGTGGGTAGTTGCTGTACTTGGAGAGAAATTCCAGAGACGCTACTTTTCTCATCTAAAACCCAAAACAAACCTATTTTATAACAATATATATCTCAGAATTCTTTCAGATGGGAAAAAAAAAGTGAGCAACAGGGTGATTATATATGAAACGCTCAATCAGTACTTTCCTGGTAGGCTAGCTTGTGTCAGCCACAAACATGAGTAAAAGTTCAGGTTTCTTAGAACTCCTGAGAGGAAGAGGTGCTGTTTTCATCCTGTCGCAGTCTTCCCTCCTATGTTGTGTCTCTCTGTGAACCACCAAAGGTAAGAGAAATGATGTGTGTATGTGTGTGTGCAGAGGTATAGAAGTGGATTAGCACAACTTCAGAATTGGACTGTAGTCCAATGTCTAAAAAAAGTAGCATGTATGATCTGATTTTTAAATTGTGAGCTACTAAGTGTTCATGTACAATGTTATACATAGCCAAGACAATGAATAATCTGATTAATAAAAAAAAATATTTTATGTTCTGTCACTCAGCAGGTAGATCAGCATTCTTGTTTTATTCTGATTATGTGTTATGAAGAATCTTTGAACTCCTAAGCAGATGAGTTCGTGTTGCATTTTAGGTTTTGGAAGGTGTCTTGTATATAAGAATGCCAAGTGTACACTGAAGCGCTATACAAACCAGACATTTGATAAAGTCATGGGTCCGATGTTGGATGCAGCTACCCGTAAACCAATCTGGCGCCATGAAATTTTAGATGCTGATGGTATCTGCTCTCCAGGTATGTCAGACTACGTGTTCAGTCATAGCATGTTCATAACCTGAGGTAGAAATTAATGTTCTGTTAATAATTCTTGTGCACCTTGTCTTATACTTAATGTAATAAGCTTGTTATTTTTTTCTTGAAGGTGATGGTATTGTAATGGAAAATTAAAAAATGTTAGTGTCTGAAAGCAGCAGAGTACCAGTCACTGGGGGATTTTGTGCTTTATATTTAGGGAACTTTATATTTAAGTAGAAGAGTGAGTCTTTAACAGTGTGAATCTGTTGAAGCATTAGAACTTGTATTCCTCTTCTGTTCCTGAACTGGCAAACTTTTGATAACTGTAGGTTTTTACTGTTGTCTTTCATATGTTCTGTTGTTGCTTTTTAAGGATAGATTCCTTATCACTTCGATTTCACATGTCAAAACCTCCTGCCTTGATGTCAGTTAGTGCAGTTGTCTGAGGAAGTAAAACCTTGTGTTTTTAACACTTCAGCAATGTGTTTGGAGAGAGAAAAGAAAATAAATACAACTGCATTTAGTTATGAGGATAAGTGTATAAGTTTCCAATGGAAATAAATTTGAGAAAGAATCCTCCCGTACTATCATCCTTCAATTAGGAAATGGCTTAATAGATCTGCCAAGATTTAATAAGAAAGGTGCTGTAAAAGGCGCTAAACTTAATTCCATTATAGCAATGCAACTGGGTCACTTTTTCTCTTTTACACATCACAATGGAACTTTCAAAGTTAGTTAAAGAAAAAAAAGCAAGAATCTTCTGGAGTATTAGGACACTGTTCTCAGTGTGAAAGCAATGGAAGTAAAAAACCTCTGTAAAATAGTTCAAGTGGACAGAAAAGAGACATAGGCTGAAGTCCAGTGTAATTTTATGGAGGAGGTTGGAGGCAAGTATTTGATGTGCATTTGTATCATTGGGCATGCTACTGGTCTGGTTTTCTATATGAAGGGCAGGATAAGGGAACAGAAAGGAAAACAGCTGATACATGAGATCCAGAAGTCATAGAAAAAAGTAAGTGCAAGGAGGGGCTGGAAGTAGTCTTACATAACTCATTGTGGAAATGATGTGATGTCCCGAATACAGGTGTGAATTTCTAAAATTTGCCAGTGAGTCCTGCTTGTTAAATTTCTCCATAATTACAGCAAATGACTTCAGATTCTTTTGTGGATTCTTTAGACCCAGGGTATGTTGAACAGCTGTTCTTATAGTGCACCAGAATGCAATCTGTTCTGTTTTGGTTACCAAAAAAAACCAACCTAGTTTAATGATTCCCTTACCATATAATAGTTGATAAAATAACATGGCAAACTTCCTGGATACGTTCCTCTCAGTCTTCCAGGTTACCCTTTTTATAAAGCTTAAAATGTATTTCTAACATAGGTAGCCAGATATGTTTTCATGGTGCTTTTTTTCCTTGTTCTTTATAGGTGAGAAAGTAGAAAATAAGCAAGTCCTTGTGAACAAATCTATGCCAACTGTGACCCAGACACCTCTGGAAGGAAGTGGAGTGCCTCAGCAGCCGCAGTACAAAGATGTGCCAGTAACGTATGTTGCTTCATAACTTTATATTTGGGGAAGGTACTTGGAGGAAAGGTATCTGAGAAAATACTAAATTCTAGAAAAGTCAAAGGAATATATTTTGCAATATATAGAAAAAAGTAAATACCAGAATAGTTTCCTTCCTGCTCTGTGATATCTGCCTCTTTTTCTTTTTTTTTTCCCCTCCCAAAAATCTCTGCATCTCATAATCTAGGGTTCATCTTCGTTGGTTCCTCATACTGTGTTCTGCCCTTGGTTCATTTCCGCACCTGCACCTGATGCATAGTTTCAGTCAGGATATTATACCATAAGTTTGTTCTTAAATACTGATGG
Organism: Psittacus erithacus; assembly: GCA_009867235.2. Taxonomy (NCBI): domain Eukaryota; kingdom Metazoa; phylum Chordata; class Aves; order Psittaciformes; family Psittacidae; genus Psittacus; species Psittacus erithacus. The sequence goes on along the minus strand of WYDI02023591.1, from coordinate 65,421 downwards.
TATGTTCCTTGAACTCCCTTGTCAATTGTAACACTATGTTTGGCTTTTGCTTGCTTAACTGGGGATCCAGACATTTGCAATATACTAGGAAGCTTTTTTCCATCAAGAAGAGCCCACATGACAAGAAAATACACTTCGTTCTTTACATGTTCAGCTTAATTCTCTCTTTGTTTCTGTTGTATCTCTTAAGCCTTTTACAGAAACATACTGTACTCTGGAACTTTATATAATCTTTGTTTCATTATCTTCCGATATCTAAGTTCCATGGAGACTGCAGTTTGGCCAGAAGCTTCCAAAACACAGACACTTGATTGTAACTTGTGTTTGGTTCATAGATGTAAAACTTGCCTTTTTTCTTCTTGTACTAGCTACAAAGGTGCAACTGATTCTTATATTGAAAAAGTAATGATTTCATCAAATGCAGAGGATGCTTTCTTGATCAAAATGCTATTGAGGCAAACTAGACGTCCAGAAATTGGAGATAAATTTAGCAGTCGTCATGGGCAGAAAGGTAAGTTTTATATTTAATAAAAATAAATGCATGTTGGATATGCCTGCTATACATGCATAATATCAACATGCATCTTTCCATTGATCAGTTCAGATCTTTTATGAATGCAGTATCAGAAGACCATATCCCTTTTTTTTGCTAAGTTCATCTAATTTAGCAATGATGTTTCTGGAACCAAGGGGAGGAATTGGTACACAACTGTCTGACTTACGAATCTGGAAAATACAGTAGTTGCCCATTTTAAGCAGGATCAGGGTTTTGATGTTTACTTGTTGGTTTTGTTGTCTTTTTCCCCCCAAGTGTGAATTTGGATTTAGGTGATAGGTTTGTCAATAGGCTATCAAGAAAGATTGGAGGAGAGAGTGAAAGGGCTTATTTTGAATGGGCAAAAAAGGCCAGAGATAGAGTGGGATGTCTGCAAGTCATCTGCCCAGACATATTGCTTTAAAGAGGAGACTGCAGATAGATGGCTCAGAGCTGTAGTTTAAAAGCGAAGCAAATCAGGAATCAACTATGAGTGCACCAGCAGAGACAAGAAAAAGGGGAAAATGCTTTTAAAAATACACCTGGGACATGGTTCGGGGCACCTCTGGATCTTCAAACTGAGAACTGAAAATGGGTAACTACTAGGAAGCTGCTTGGTGGCAGGTAGCCCTCTAGTGTTAATAGTAAGATGAAAATCAGGAACCTGTATCTATTGAAAAAAACAGTGGATTCCCTTTGACCTTAATGGCAAAACCCCATGACTCATACCATTATCTCTGAATCTTGAAGGACTGGGAGGTGTGGGAAGGGTGTTAAGGAAGAAGTGACTGAAAACAGGCTGTCTGTGACTTAAAAGTGTTTCGATCCCATTGGTCTCAGTGGGGGACAGGTTTAGACATCTTTCATCTATCTATACACTTGGAAAATACAGGTTATTAGTACTTTCAGCAGGACCTTCTGCCTCACTTTGTGCTGTGCTAAACCTATTACCTCCATGTTACAATCTTATGACATTTTTAGGTATTATTTTGGTGTGAGAACATTGCTCAGTCTCTTGTAATATGTGGTAGGGAGGCAAAAAGGTTGATATTATCAAATCCTTTCCCTTGCAGCACATGCACTCCTTTCCTGTTGCCAGGCAAATGTGATACTGTTTTAATAACTACTAGAGCAAAAGAATTCTTACTTGCTTGCTTTGATTTCTGAGGAACTGGAAGCAGAGCATTGAGCATAAAGCATACCAGCCTCTTAATATCTGGTAACGCAAGTATCTGCTAGGTCTGTGTGGAGACCAGAGGGAGGGAACTGAGGAAATAACAGAGAACACTTTAGATTTGAAACACTAATACTTAAAACTAGTTGTAGTCAATGAATTTTGTGTTAATACAACAAATTACGATACTAGCTAAGGGATGTCTTGTAAACAAATTGGCCTTTTGTGAGCAGCATTCTCTTTTTCAGAAGACGCATGGAAGAAAGATTGCTTTTTGTTATGAGGGGCTTCCAAAAGCATTCCTTTCAGTAATTTCTGACGTGGTCCCACTGTAGTCCCGGTGTCATGTTGGGTTTGACCTTGTGCTCATTCACATTCTGTATTCTTGGAGCGAACCAGAGAACTCTGTAGTTGCATATGCCCTGGAGTGAGTCAGCAGAGAGCTGGTACTTGCACAACATCCATATGTAGATATCAGCCAGTGAAAACAGATGAAACTACAACAGATGTCACCAGAACACAGGCAGTATCCAGCTTTAAAGCTTTCTTACATGAAGCTTGAACAGAATCATCTTCAGCATATTCAGTGCCTGTGTGACTGGAAGAGATATGGAAAGTGGTTGCTTCCAAATGGACCCAAGGCACAAGTAAGAAGTAATTTTTATAATACTCCATGCCACTGTTTACTTCTTTACTCACATGTGTAGCCTGAAGTCAAACTTGAGGTCCTTTATGACTTTCTGGGGCTATAGAAATATGTAAGCATCAGTGGCAATCAGGTGGCCGGGTGTAACTGAAGTGAAAGACCACATCCCTGTCATGAGAAGCAGACCATAGTAATCCTTATTTCTGTAGTCTCCAGCTTTGGTGATCAGGACATCTACCTAGAGCAAGCCATCAGTCAAAAGAGGTGAAATAGATACAAAAAGCAGTAGTTGATCATAATGTCAGCTGTTACCAGATGTTGCCTCAAGTTTGCATGTTTTCTATAGAGTACAGTCAATGCAGGCTTTCTTGGTACACTCAGCTCTTCCCAAGATCACTTTTCCACAGTGTCTTTCCATAAACCCATAGAACTGGTTCTTGAAAAGAAGTTCTTCCATTGATTCTGCTGCCATTAAGAAATAGAAACTCTTCTGGTAAGCACTGAAACATTTTTTCCTGATGGCTTTTGATCTAAAAATAGAAAGTGATTTTCACAGGGTCCCTGAGTGACTTGGAAACAAGTACCTGTTGAAGGCTTCCAAAAAGTAAAGAAGCAGCAGTACATTCTTGACCTTTCTTTTAAAATCCAGTCTAGTTCTTGCCCTAGTCACGTAGGTGGTTTCAGTAAGTGAGGGGGAAGATCATTAGCTTCAGAGGCAAACAGAGTTGAGCAGTTGGAATGCTTCAACTGCCTATCATTCCTTCCTTCTCTCCAGGAAGATTCTCCTTCAGGAAGGTTTCATGTAGAGTCTCTTTTGTATAATTTTTTAATCTCATGCAGAATGAAGATGTGCAGTACTTTTAAGCCTATGACCGCTTTTAGACCAAAGCTCGTTTCTTCCTGTATTTTGAGCTTTGTCTAATTAGCCCTTTCTCCTCACAGATGGCATGTGGCGTTTTAGCTGCGAGTTATTATATAACAATATGATCACTACTTTACAGGACATTTTCTGACTAGAATTAAAAAAACCCCAAACCTACAAATTGTAATAAAGAAGCTGCTTGGTTAATCATGATAAATATTTAGGGACATTTGCATGAAATACTTAAGCAGGTAAGATTTTTCTCCTTGTTTGGGCTTTTGATGTGCACCTATTGAAATAGTTGAACAGGATTTAAATGGAACTGATTTTCATACCTGTCCAGAAATTCAGAAAAGGGGGGCCTCCACAAATCTAGAACTAGCAGAAGAGAAAAGGTGGAAGTGAAAGAATGACAGAAGAAAGGAGAGTTGTATCAGGCAGGCTTCATTATGGCTTTAGGGAATAGAGGGCCTTCTATAACGCTAAATGCAAATAAAGCATCTCACTGTCCATAGCAAGCTCATTTTAGTGGCCTTGATGGACAGACATCTCATGAGTACTTTTGCTATTCATCAAAAACTGATACTCATGGTCAAATGCAGAAACAACTAATGTGCACTCTACTGGAGTCTGGTGGTATTTTCTTTAATACCCCCAAAGCTATAAAGAGTAATTTTTTTTCCCCAAAAAGTAAAATCCAATAGCAATGAAAATCCAATAGCAATGGAAATCCAATAGCAATGAAAAACAACAACTTAAATGCTTATAGGGAACTTGAGGGCTCCCATGATAATGCTTTGTATTTCATCAGGTTAGAATGACTGATTCCCCAGGTATTTCTACTTTAGACCTATAATAACAGCAAGCCAGAAAATCAAGAATAACACATGTCCTTTTCAGCTTGGTTTTGGAGATAGAGTTGGTGTTGTTTAGCCTGGAGAAGAGAAGGCTCCAGGGAGACCCTCCAGCAGCCTTCCAGTACCTAAAGGAGACCTACAAGAAATCTAGAGAGGGACATTTTACAAGGGCATGTACTGACAAGACAAAGGGGAATGGCTTTAAACTGACAGAAGGGAGATTTAGAATAGATAGTAGGAAGTTCTTTACTGTGAGGGTGGTGAGACACTGGCACAGAGAAGTTGTGGCTGCCTGATCCCTGGAAGTGTTCAGGTGTTCAAGGCCAGGGCTTGGACTTGGGCTTGAAGCAGCCTGATCTAGTGGAAGATGTCCCTGGCTGTGGCAGGAGGTTGAAACTGGATGAGCTTTAAGATCCCCTTTAACCGAAGTCATTCTGTGATATGAGTGGGAACATTGCTACAGTTGTATTACAGAGTTTGTAGGCATGTGCTTGTTAGCTGTCCTGCACATCAATCTGTAGTAATCTCTTGTGATCGGGGGATGGTCATATTCTAAATTATTACACTGTAGTAGGATACATGGTATTCCTGCTAGTAAGCCTCTCAGTTTGATGGCTTGTAGTGCATTGTGGGAACAGATGTTATAATAAATGGGAGAAAGGAGAAATCTCCTTAGTGAAGATGCATGTGTTAGATACCATGAAAAAAAAACCTGTTGAGAAGAACAGTGGCATTCCCTGTTTTGCAACTTCAGTATACAGAAAAATAGCAGATACTGAAATTAATCTTAGATTACAGGCAATGATAGAACTGGAGAAAAGGCATGAAAAGGAAAGGGAAAATATTCTCTGCTAGCTGGTATCATCCTTCTGTGACGTCAAATCGGGGAAGGATCAGTCATAACAAAGGCATGTAGACAATTGTGAAAGAGAAATCATTATCCTAACAGTTTAACCTTTTCCATTGAGAGAATTTTTAATTAGCCTGAATGTGTTCTCTCATCTCTGTCTGAATGCAGGCGATTACCACTTCAAGTTTAATTTGTGAGTGTTAGCTTTAAGCACATCATAGGGGCATTTAAACCTATGATAAGCTTGAACTAACAAGTACCTTGATTCAGTGAGAAGGAGAGAAAGCATATTTCTCTCTGTGTTATCAGTCTTCTCTGTGAAACATTTTTGTGTTCTAGGTGGAATGCATGAAGATGAGATTTGATTTCAGAGAATTGTACTTTTAAAGTTAATTAAATATGTGCAAAATAGGAGATGGCACAAAACACATTTCTCATATTTTTTCATAAATTTTTCCATCTATGCCGAAATGATTTGTACGTGTTCCTTGGGCAGAAGTGAGAGGAGGAAGAGAATTGGAAAGTGTCTGGAATACAAACAGATTAAGTCTTGCAAACCAGCTTTAGCCTTTTCTTACGGAAGAGCCTTTCATTAAATATGTAGGTAGATTTTGTAGGCTTCTAGTAATATAGACCTATGCCATTGCCTATGTAATGGCTGTCTTTGCATCCTCTCACATGTCAACATGGTATTGGTAAGGGTCACCACTTCTGGCCTGTCCACCACACCCTCTTTTCATGCGAGTCTGTGTTTTAAGAACATTCCTACCAAAAAGCTAGCCTTTCTGTCAAGACCTGACAACAAAGGTGTATATGGGGAGAAGTGAATGAGGCCATTGTGTTGTGTTCTGACATGCAAATATTTTGCTGTATTTCAATATTCATCTTCAAACTGGATATTGCAGTAAGATCTTTGGGACTGAGACTGTCTCTTTAGTCTACAAAGCCCTTAAGTTTCTACTGTCTCATAAACATCTACCTACCAGGTAGTATTTATCCGGAGCTATAGGACTTTAACTATATTGCATCATATATTTTAGAGAAGGATAAAGAAACTTCTTTTTTTTTTGTTAATTATTTTGTTTCTTTAATCTTGCATTCTTCAAGCAAAGTCACTTTTCAAAGCACAGAAGGCTAAGGGATTGTTAAGCTAAAGGAGTTTCATCTGAGTTCCATACAAACTAAATTATTATATTTCCAGATTTCCTCTTGCTTTGCTACAAGTCACAATGAGGAAAAAGTTGGGTTCCTTTGATGTGAAAAAAGGCAATATAACACTTCTCTGAAAGAACATTTCTCAGTCTCTCATGTGAAAAAGGATTAACACCTCCAACAAAGGTCCTGTAGATCACAGAACTAAGCAGCAATACTGAACAGTATTCCTGAGGAGTGGAAAAACTGTATTTAAGCAAGAGATTGTTTGAACTGGCAAACAGAAGCTTTTTAATAGCTGAAGATCTAAGATAAAGGATTAAACCTTTCTGAAGTATCTGCACTTAAACAACTCTAAAGACAAGGAAACAAGTTTAAATTCATGAAAGATGGCCTTTGTTTTCCTAAATGAACCATGTTCCTTAGTGTCAAAATAGAATCCATTCACAGCATTGTCAACTACATAAACTTCATGACAATACCACTTATCTACTGAAGTCTGACCTTGCTTAGTTTTAAAAATATTTTCTAGTTTGAGAATCTGCCTTCTGCTTGCCTAACTTCATAGCTGAAAACAGGTTCTCTTTCTCCTTTAAATGGGCAGTTGTACGGTACGTATAGCAGAACGTGTGAAGTAAGATGTTAGTTTTAAAAGGCTACCTTGTGTCATTTTTCTCCCATCTTGCAAGTCAGACTTAGCACTTTATCTCTAATAAAACATCAGTGGATTTATAGGAATTAAGTAGTTCAAGTGGCATTAGAAAGAATTTGCTGTTATCGACTGCAGGAATGTGGGATGATTAGTAGTTATTAAGCATCAGGAAAGGTACAAATTTCTTGCCTTATTTTTATCTTCAGAAGTTGAATATGAGAAAATGAGGTGTCAGAATGCCATTAAAACTTCTCCTACCATTCTTTTGTCTTTATTTTTAACAAACCTGCTGCTTAGCTTGCCGTCTTAAGAAGAAAATCACAGCATTTTTTTATCTCGAGCAGCAAACAGGTAACCTTATGACCTTTTCAGTAAATCCTCAACTGAACCTCTGAAATTAGGGTGATTTAGCATTTTATGGCACAGAATAAAAATCTCTAATTCTGTTTCCAAATAGTGTATCCTGAACACACATTTTATTAAGCTCTTGACTCATTCAGCCGTGTGTATTTTGTAAAGTTCCTATGGTTATTGTTTTACAATAGCTGCTTCCAGAAGCATTGTAAGGGTTTCAATTAATCAGCTCTTTGTGTGCTTCAGACTATGCAAATTTATCACATCAGACCATTCAGCAGCTCATGGGAAAGCAGTGTACAAACTGTATTGTATTCTAGCACCTCCTCTCATTTAGAGTGATGTTTTTAATAAGAAAACTAATCAAGTTTACTTATGCATTATTTATCTGTTAATTTTAATTCTGTTCTTTACCTCTTATGTCAAATGGGATGTAGCAAGTGATATGATAGATCAGTGAATGATTCAATATTGAACAAAGCTTATGTGATGCAGCACTTTTTTCTTCTGGACTTGATTTATGCTTAGTTAGCCAACACAGTACGTAATTAGAGAGTTTTGAAGCAGATGTACATTTTTGTTTAGTCTTACGGATGTTTGCAAATCTTTTTGTCACTTGCCCATAATATACAGTGCTGTGTTAGTTGTGTTACTTAGCGCAGCTAATTACCTGATGTAGTTTTCCTTCTCAAGAGTATTTCCAAAGTCTGGCAAATCTGGTAAATCTAAAATAGATGCCTTTCAAGTTAGTTTTAGCTCTTTTACCACCGTGTCATTAGAATAAGTAAACAAGCACATTTAGTAATGTGCTTCTTTTTATCTTGCTGATAGAAACTGGTATTACCACTGCTTCTATTCATTTTGTGCGCCTTGCTCTCTAATGTCCCTCCTGCTGGTAGTAATTAGTTTTCTATATTAGGTTGTTTTGACTTATTTAATGTTTTTTTTTCATTTGGCATGTGTGTGTATAGAAGGCATCTTACCGTAGCCCTGTGAAAAACTTTCCCATACTGTCGTGTTTTGTCCCTGCCCCCTCTCTGCCGCCCCCCTTCCCCCTTGTTGCTGAATTGCTGTTTTACAAGTCTGAGTATGTTCATGTTTGTCAGCAAACCATAAAAGCAACCACGTAGGAGATACACCAATTCTGGAAGCCTGAATTTCTCCTGATTAGAAAAAGAAAGTCTCAAAGGACAAAAGTACAGGGGTGAGGGGATTGCTATGCTCTGAGGAGGTACATGGGTGGTGAGATGCTATTGGGATAGCGGGTGTGAAGATGGGGGCCATCATGCATAGTCAGAGGGCTGTCATTTATTGGCTGGCATACAATAGCATTGAAAAACGCTGGCTATGGCTGTTTGATACTCGCATGTTAAGCCACTGTAGATGTCAGATTTAAGTTTATCCTAATTTAAAATGTTATCCTTGCTGTAAACTGCCACACTTATTAAGAAATATTTTTTGGAGGGATATTTTAAAAGAATTTGTTAGCATTTTCACTGATTTTCCCTCTAAGGTAATGCTATGAAATTGATATACAAAAGGTTTTTTTCTAGAATTTATTTTGGTTTTCAATTGAAAAGCAATAAATGTAGCAAACTGCTGGTGCTTTCTTGCTCAAACATAGAATCCTCTTGTTAGCCCACATTAAAAAAAATAGAATTGTTTCTTGTATTGCCTACAGATTTTTCTTACTGTAATGTTTGATTCTGGTCATAGATGAAAACTCCAGAGCTATAGGTGAGAGCAGATTCAGGCCCAGTACAGTATAGCATCTAGTCTAAATTGTACTTCTAAATTTCAGCATGTAAAATTGTGAGGGGAAGGGAAGTGAATGAAACCAAGTTATTTTGTATGTCCTGTATGAATGCCAGGGATCAATTTTCATGTGATGTCTAAATCAATAGTAATTAGGAAATCTTTATAACCTGTAGTAAGCACCACAGAGCAAAGTTACCTGTTAGTTTGAGTATGTCCTATTTATGAATACTGTGTGGAGAGTACTTGGGCAGCTCAGTCGTGAAATGCAGCTCATGTTTGGACAGGGCAACATTCGGAACTTGAGACTGTCTTAAATCCTGCCTCTTCTTTTTTTTCACTATTTCATTAGGCAGTTGCAAGTGATAATGCCACTTTTATGGATTAATTCACTTGATCACTTTTTTGCAGCTGCTTGGCAATGTAGAACTGCTGAGTTTGCCTTTTACTGCCCTGCTGCAAATCCTGGCTCAGCGATACAGGATGAAAAAGAGTAGGAAACTCGGAATTTACAGTGCGGACCTGAAAACATTAGTCTCTTAAAGAGCTTCTGAAGGCAAACGGCTGCAAAAGAAAATCAGGTTTTCATTTTAAAACTCATTGCAGTTACTTGCTTTTATAAGTAGCTTTGTCTGAAGAGTGTCTTTTGGCTTTTTTAACAGTTTTTTATGAGAAAGAATGAACTTTCTTAAAATACAGGGGAGGAAGAAACTGCTCTCCGTCCTGTTCTCTAAATACACATGGGCATGCTATAGATTTGTTATAAACTCAGCAGCTTCTTAAAATACAGAAGCTGAGAACTGAGGTTTTATAGCTTTCTCTTTTTGTTTCTTTTTTCTGCCCCCCACCCCACTGTAAAATAGAAACTTTATAAATGGCCAAGTGAGCTTGACATTGCTGAATTCTGTCTAAATATTTTGTTTTTAACTTCTAAGCTCATTATGCTGTCTTTGTGTTAACTTGTATTAAAATCTGTCAGCTATGACTGGTCTCATAACCACAGTCAGCGGACCAGAATAAGTTAATTATTTACTTGTGTCACTAGTGCTCTTCATCTAATGAAATGCACAGCTGTGTTAGATCTGCAGTTGGGTGTGTAGGTCCCATTGTTACACAAGTCAGCGGAGGGTAGAAGCCGCTATGATGGAGAGCCCTCAGTTCTTTCTGCTGTTCTGCCTTTCTGTGTCGATTTCATGGATCTTTTATCATTCACTTTCACACAAAACAAACAACACAGTGGCTGTCTGCTATGGGAACCAGCTTGGCATATAAAAGGTTTTCAGAGACTAAAGTAATTTTAAGTTAGCTAAGATTTAATTTTTGGCTTACAGGTGCCATGCAGTCCAGATGCAAGCGAATGCTTTCTTAGAAGTAAATGGGAATAAATCAAAATGTACATGCCATAATACATACATAATAAAGTATTTATGGAAACAATTTTAGGATAAAAAACCCTGTGTGCACAAGAGATAGTGAGTTGGCTTGGTTTTGGTTTTCTTCTTTTCCGTTTTCAGCTAATGATTGCAGCTTGGAGGGCAGGATTAGAAGGATGTTACTGATTTATCATAATAGAATGAAGAAAATTAGTTTTAAGAGGTTTAAAAACTTAATACAGCATACACACCCCCTTGCCCCAGACACTCCAATCCCTTTTTTTTTTCCTGCTCCCTTCCCCCATACTTAACCATTCTCATTCTATTAACTACTGTCCCATACACCTATCCCTGTCTTGCTTGGACAGTGGAAGAGGAGCTCCCTCCTGAGCAGACGCCAATATCCCCCTGTGAACTGGCTGGTCGGGGGAATGCCTTTTTAGGGATGTAAGCAGCACCCTCAGTCTTCCAGGAGCCCCCTCTGCTCCAACACTGTTCCCAGAGCATGCTCTGGCATTTGCAGCAGGCTGGTCTCAAATGGCTTGCAGACTTTTTCAGCTCTAAGGGCTTCTGGAAGAAATTGTCCAACTGAAACAGTAGCTTTGGTTCAAAGAAGTATGTGCTTAAGCAGCTGCATTTTAGCACCTGATTTTGAATGCTGGATCTCTTGGTCATTTATAGCTCCAGTATTTTGATCTGCAAAATGCACTATAGAAACAGTCATAAGGGGTGGAAGGAGAATATGGGGATGTATGATAGAATATTTCAAAGAAGTTTTCATGTTACTGTTTTATCTCTACTAAAAAGTTTTAGGGTTCGGGGGGTTTTGTTTGTTTTATATCCAATACTGATGGAGACTGAGAAAAGCTTCCAAAACTTTTACAGGTATAATTTGTATTCATGGACTGACAAAATACAAACAGTCTGTGGAGTAGATTGTACTTTGTGATTCTTCGAAAGCAGTCTTTGCTTTCCCGAAAAAATAATTGTTTGTTGATTTATATTTTTAATTTTCCCTTACTTATGTCCTCTTAGTCCCTGTCAAAGTCATGCCTTGATTTGCTTTTATTCACAGTATTTAGCAAAGGTACATATGATGAACAAAATTTGAATTAATAATGATTTTGTATGTCCAAGGACAATACTATAAGAGACCCAATTTGTTCTTTCTTGCTGCAGGAAATTATAGCATCAGCTTTAAAAACAAGGTCTCCTTTAAGATGTTTCAGTCTGACTGGTCAGAAGTTTGCATCTGAAAACTGTATCTAAAGCTTTCTACCCTAATTTGCTAACTCACAAATCACTGGGAGCGTTACGTAAGGGCATGCTAATTTTGCCAGTCCTGTCACAAGGGCTCTCTTCTAGCCTGCAGGTTGTGAGCACGGTCATGGTAATGAATCTGGGTAAAAAGTGATCCATGAGAAAGAGAGGAGGAGGAAAACACTAAAGAAAATCTGGTGATGAGCGTCAGCCCTGCTGGTGGTTCACTGCTTGTGAATTGAAATGTTTTCTCTTCTGCAGGGGTGTGTGGACTGATTGTTCCTCAGGAAGACATGCCATTTTGCGATACAGGAATCTGTCCAGATATCATAATGAACCCTCATGGCTTCCCATCGCGTATGACGGTTAGTGGTTATGTTACAATTAAAGAGACAGCGTCCCCTGAGAGGGAAAGTAAAGTAGATCAGCCAGAAGAAACAAAGTTTGAAACCTGGTTTCACTGAGCATATTATCCATTCAGGCTACATGCTTGCTTTCCTACAAGTATGCAGGCCTCTGTTTTGCATGTTTTGAAACATCCTACTCTAAAAGGAGTTGGGATGTGGGCTGTTTGTGCACCATTCACATTTTGTTCTGTATCAAACTGATAGGAAAGCAACTGAATACTTTATGTGCACCCTTTCTATTTGAAAATGTCTTGCTCTTCTTTGTTGCTTTTGCCCATTGAGCTGGCTGGGGCAGACCATGAAGGAAAGGTTGGAGAGGAATTTCAGTAATGGTTCTAGGCTTCTGTAACTTCCTGCCTTCCACTCACCTCCCTGGAACTGATGCAAGTCTTGCACTTGTGCTGCAGGGTCACACTGCCTCACAGTCTGGCCTTTATATCCATCAATTACTTCATACAGCCTCTGATCTTTTTTTCTGTGTAAGCTTCTTCCCTTCTGTTCCCCCTGCTGTACTGCAGCGTGTTGATCTCCTAGAGCAGAAAGCCACACTGGATTTGTGGACAACTGGGAAAAATGGAACTACCTCACTCTGGACCTTAAAGATCTTCCCAGACCCTGTGATGAGTCTGGTTTTGCCCCTTCACACAGGAATACTCCCTGTTCTTGGACTTCTTCCATTCTTCCCATTGCATGCAGTAACCCAGGCTGCCATGTCAGGCTCTTTGCCTGGCTAACTTATTCCATGTCCAGTCCAGCAATGTTCCTGTACTTGTGAGCAGGCTATTAATTCTGGTTTTCTTTGCACAGGTAGGAAAGTTAATTGAACTCCTGGCAGGAAAGGCTGGGGTCCTCGATGGCAGGTTTCACTATGGAACAGCTTTTGGCGGCAGTAAAGTTAAGGATGTGTGTGAGGATCTTATTCGCCATGGTTATAACTACCTAGGGAAGGACTACGTAACATCTGGTATCACTGGGTAAGAATCTGCTGTATAGATTTCAGGGAAGCGGAGAAATGCTTTTGAGATACATCTGAAAAATCTTACGTCCCAGAGCTCAGAAACTTTCACTTACTAGCAGACAGCTCTGTGAGATGGAGGGAAAGCGCTGAATAGTCTGCTACTTTTTCCTTTTCTTTCTTTGCCTTTGAAGTATTTTGTAGTTCTGCATTTTAAGAATTGCTGGTATTTGTGTGGCTGTAACAGGAATGGTCCTTGTAGTACATATGAAAACTTCCCAATCTAATTGCATGACAAAAAGGTAAAATCAGGGTTTTCTTTCTGAGAGATTGTAAGAAATTTCAGGTTTCTGTTGGCAGCAAATCTTACATACATGGAATCAGATAAGCATTTTCATGTTGACTTTAATAGTACTGTAAAATATGGGTTTGGAGACAGGTGTTTGTTCTTGGGAATATTTTGTGTGTGCTCTTTTTTCTTTTTTCCTTTTCTTTTTTGCTCCTTCTTTCAATTGCACAGTGATTCAGTCTGGCATAATACTCTAATCTGCAAACTTCCTGCTGTGTTGATCAGACTGGCTTCTGAGACACAGAGTTCAAAGAATATAAGATAGTTTAGGAACAGGAAAAGGCCATATGGCTTCACATGCCTGCCCTTCCAAAATGTATCTTAATCCTACCTTCCTGCTATTTTTATTATCCTCCCAGTCCCCTTCTTCTCAAGGAACAAGATTAGGCCTTTTTTGTAAGTTAGGGGGCTGGGATTTAATACTTTTTATTTTAATTGCTTTTCTTACCAACTTATTCCATATGTTGTTTCTTTTTTTTATTTTCAGAGACATGATTTTGTTTTCCTTACCTACTCCATATTCCATAAACTTTATGTATCCTGGTGTTTGACAGACTTTCTGTTGACACATCATGGTAAATTTTAACAAATCTGACTAATCTTATTTCTTGGGGAGAATAAAATCATCTAGCTCTAAAAATCCCCCCATCCCCAAACTTCAACTTTGTAGTACCCTATTTAGAGACTTTGCTTTAGGATACTGATATTCTTCCAAGCAAATTTCCCATGCTTCATCTATTTGTTATGAAATGTGAAGGCAGATTTCATAACAATGTGGAAGTTTGTAAATTCCAAATGTCATTAGGTTTTATTCTTTTCTTCATAGGCAAGTTTTGGAATAACACTGCATCATGTTCAGACTGATTGCCGTGAAAGCCTAAGCACATTTTTCTAGGACTCATGATTCCCAAATTGTTTCAAATTCCTCCTATGTGCTAACTATGAGTATTGGTTTTAATTTGGTTTTTATTCTTTCAGGGAGCCTTTGGAAGCATATATCTATTTTGGCCCTGTGTATTACCAGAAACTAAAACACATGGTGTTGGATAAAATGCATGCAAGAGCTCGAGGACCCAGAGCGGTGCTCACCAGGTATTGTTACAGGCTAAGCACAGAATTCTTGCTTACATTCAGAAGTGTGCCCAGCTGACTGGTGTGTATAAAACGAAGTTTGTTTACCTTTTGATACATGACACAAAATGATGCTACCTGTTAATGTGCTGTTACAGACTAAAATCTGTCACAGTAGACTGTAGCAGGAAGTTGTTCTGAATATCCAGGTATGCTCTGTGTGGCCCAAAACTTAGTTTGCTTCTCAGACTTATGTTGGCAGTTGATAAAAATACCATCACAGTTCACATTGCGGCCCTTTCCTGTCAGATTGCTCACATTGTCCATATTTGAGGAAGATTTTTTTTCTTTCTTTAACATTTGTACTTTTACAAAATCAGGTATGTGTAGAAGAAAGAAATTTCTTCTAATATTTCAGTGTCCTTTGGTATCAGGTTGATATTGATATGGTCCATATCTTCATCTGTCAAAGCAAAGCAAATGCATTGGCCCTAGAGCAGTGCAAGCAAGCATTAGAACGATGTGCATCAATGGTATACTGCATTTTGCCTTGGAGACTCCTCCATTCACCTAGAAAACTGATTGTAGAGTTGTGCTGGTCCACAGTTGTCATTCAATACCGTGCAGGAGAATAGCACTTTCACACTAGTAAATTGCGATTTACAGAGATGCCAACAGTAAATCTCCATTTTTATTTGCCCAGTTAAAGATATGAAGTTCTCACACTTTCAGTGGAAGTAAACACCAGTGGTTGAACTGGGAGAGAAATCATGAAAAGGTTTTGTAATTCTTGGCTGAACTTTTCCACCAACCACATTAAGAAAAGCAAGTGTAGCACAACAATTATTTTCTACCACAGCTGCTTGCCTATATGAACATAAGTGATATTCCCAAATAATGGGCTGTCTGACCCATTTTTATTCTTCAGTGTGTTAGTCATGGGATTGGTGCTTTACATGAAAATGAAAGCTCTGTGTCTTAGCTAAACCAGTTGGTTTACTGGTGCTCGTAACTTACCCAAATCCCTTGATCTGCTTTTCTATTGTCTCCTCAACTTGTCAGCTGTTTAGAGATACTGAATTTAAATGAAACCTAAATCCCAAGTTAAGGTAGTGTTTACATGTAAAGATGAAGGCGGTGTGATTTCCCCCACCCCTTACTTTCTTCGAATTCTTTGTTCTAGTCAGTAGCATCATAGTATGTATCTAGGGCTCTTTATTTGCCTTTCAGGAAAGCTAGTGGATGTTCAGTTTATGCTGCCTCTTGACTAGTCTTTTAGGAATTTTCTTTTTTCTTCTCAACTAATTAAACTTTTGTTATTTCCATCGCCTCTGCTGAGAGGCTGCTTTGCCAACTTTCATACTCACTATTGTTTTCTCATCCGTCGCACTTCCTGGAGAGTAGGTTGCCTCTAACATTGTTTTTGCTTTTAAAAGTAATCCTGTAACAGCTTCCAACATTGAGTTCGGCTGTTGTTGTCTTGAAATGCATTTTATTCTATATCAAATGTGCCTTAACTGATAGAGCAAAGCTCTAGTTCCGTCTGGAATAAGGCAGAAGACCTGAATTTCTTGAATGGAACTGATTCTAGGTATTGTTCTGATTAAAACAAGACAAGGCAGGACTCTTTGTCAGCATAGTCTAAAACCACCAGGATGTTGCCCTCTGAATTGGTATTTGTTAAATGAAATGTAATACTTAGTTTATTTTGCCATGAGTAGTTGACAATTAATTTAAAACATAGTTTTACATACGGTGTTGCCTAGATACCCAGTCCTGCTAAATCTTTTTAATAGATTACTGCTTTTAGTTTTCCTTACAAGAGGTCAATATAAGCTTTCCCCATGCATAGTTGTTTGGATGGACATTGTCAGAGCTATCACCTGCATGTTGGTTGAACTTATCAGATATGGTAGTTCCTATTATACTGCAAGGGTGTCCTGCGATGACTTTGGTCAGGGCTCCTCTCTGCACTTGGGGAATATGGCAGCATGATACGCCCTCCTCCTTCAGGTAGTGTTTTTCTAGGGAATACTCCACTTCTCGAGATGGTTTTCTGTAACAGGTACAACGGCGAGATCTGCTGAGACCTACAATGCCTGCTCTTATTCATGGGGGTAGACCTATTTCCCCCCACTGGCCAGTGAAACAAGGAACAGGGCCATAAAGCTGAACCCGCTGTTCTTCCAGAAAATGCAGAATTAGTGCCAATAAATTCTTAATGTGCTTAAAAACATTGGAGTTAATTGGTTTATGCTTTTTTCTAAGGGTAGATTTAAATGGTACGAATACTGTTTGGCCTTTTTTTTTTTAATTTTATTTTATTTAAAGTATCACTGTGTTTTATTTAGCATTTAAGAATTTTAAGAACTTCTTAATTCATGAAAAATACCTCTTTTTAATGATATTCCCAATCTTGTTTTCAAGAGTCTGTTTTCAAAATGTCATATTTAGAATAAAGAATGGAAGTAGTTGCCCAGGGCAACAGCTGCAGAGTACGTGTGTATAGAAGGAAAGGGGAAGGACAAATGAGTTCTAAATAATGTTTTAACGTTTAAGCAGCCTTTTGTGTGAGAAGTTTTCAAACTCATGTAAGCCAGAAGACAAATCTGATAGACTTCGGGAGCATAAGGTACATTTTTGGTAGCTTAGAAAACTACTTTTTAGGGAGGAAAGATTTTGTTTGTTTTGGTTTTTTTTCTTAATGAGGTCATTTTGACAGTGGGAGTGAAACTTAACAGCTTAAGATTCAAACTGGGGGAGGTGGGGTGTTTTGGGGGCTTTTCCTGGGTTTCTTTAATCGGATTTCAGCTGCCTTAGAAATCTTCATCCTGTATCTGTTGGAAGACCCATGGCATATATCAACTCCTAAAGGGGTGGAGTTGACACCCCATCATTTTTCAAGAGATTTTTTCCTCCTTTAGTTGGAATGGGGCTTTATTTGGACTCATTTATAGATGGGGCTTGTATTCATAAAGCTATTTTGTAATTTTATACTGTGGAACAGCACACAGTAAAAATTTGGGAAGTAGGACTATGCATGAAGTAATATTATAGAAGTCAGCTGGTAAAAGGAACTTAGGCACTTCTAGCACTGCAACAAATGCCTGTATCTTTGGAGGCCCCAGCTGCATTTAAAATCTGCCTCTTGGGACTTCAGAAGAGAAACTACATTCACCACAGGGTTAGTCCTTTAAAACAGTGACTGAACAGTTGTGGTGCTGTCATCTGGGGAGGAGTTCCTTGGGAGTTTAATCAGGATGTAAACAACCTCTATCCATTCTCCCAACAGTGGAAAAAATAGGAGGTTATATGAATGGAAAGGACAATTTGAATTACAAGCAGATTAGTTTTAAGGTTCCAGTGTGGGCAAAGGGAAACTGCCTCCCCTAAAGACAAATACAACTGGCATCTGTAGAAGTTATTTTGGTCAGGAAATTTGTTACACTTGTTACAAAGTATTATTAGATGCTGAAGGCTTTTATAAATCATTTTCTTTGAGTTGCAATAAATAGGCAAAAACTTAGTGTATTTAGGATGCTTAAAAATTTTGGTTGTTTGAAATAACATAAACAAAATGACTCCAAAAGTTGTGGGCCAGATCTGTCACTGGATATTCAGTGCAGGTGTCATAAACAGCACATAAACATGGGGTTTCACTGAGCATGAAGCCTCATGATTGCCAATATCATTTTTTAATTCCTTCTCTTTTCTGTTTATGTTTCAGGGAATATACTAAGGTGGAAATATTTCATAAAATGCATGCGATATATTAGTGCAATCAGGAATTAAACATTGGTTTTGCTTCATAGTTCACTCTAATATTTGCAGCCTAATTACTGCAGTATTGTGTTAGTACCTGAGAGTAGAACTGATATTGTATAAAATTGCAGTATGAGAAACAAGAGGTTAAAAGTTTTGACTGTGTGCGACAAAAAAAAAGTGGCTTAAATGGTCATAATATTAATATTTTGTGACTTGCCTTTTTACCTCAAAATCATTAGTGTGTTCTTAAATGCTTTGTTAAAAGTTGCCTCTAGCACCATGAGGAGAGGAAGCCTTCCAGGCAAAAAAAAATCCTGAGAGTTTGGTTTGTGTTGAGGAGCTAGAAAACCAGGAATCTGTACAATACAAAAATCAGTCCATTAACTGTCAGACATGAAAAAAATAAACTACGTAGATATTAGTTAAAAAAAAAGAGTAGGATTCCAATAATGAGTTAGTAATATACGTATTGCTTGTTTGCTGCTTTGATTTGGTATTATTCTTCCAGAGAATCTCCCAGATTTTCCAGAATCAAAACTGGTTTGATTTAAAGAATTTAGTCTTTGCGGTCATTCAGCTGAAATGGCAGCTTGATGATTCATTCACTAGCTGCTGAATATTGTTTCATTTAGTTAGCTACAAACTATAATGAACGTTTCGGCAAATAAAGAGTACCAAATTGGTCTCCAGATAGCCTTGGGTATACTGGTCAGTCTCCTTTTGTTCTCACTCAGCTGTGTTCTGTGAGGTAAAGAGTGAGTCCTGACGCTGCAGCTGCCACTCACAGAGCTGCAACATACTGCTAGTGCAGGAGCAAAGATGAATTGCTGTAACTTGAATAACACACGTGTGAGATCTGCAGTTCTGGTTTGTAGAACACTGTTGTTCATTGATCCTGCGCTGTTCCTACAGTTCGCAGCCAGGCACTCCTAGAGTTGTAGAAGGTATGTTCTGGAATACTTACTACATTTTTTTTTCAAATACTTATTTAAAGGCAACCCACTGAAGGTCGATCCCGAGATGGTGGTTTACGTCTTGGAGAGATGGAACGGGATTGTTTGATAGGTTATGGAGCCAGCATGCTTTTATTGGAGAGACTAATGATTTCAAGTGATGCCTTTGAAGTGGATGTTTGTGGACAGTGTGGCTTACTGGGGTACTCTGGCTGGTAAGTTGTCTAACTGTAATGCTTTTGTACATCATGGTGTCACCTCCTCACTTTGTCCATGTGACATGTTTCATATTTTCATAAAACGCCTTGACCTCAGGTACATAAAGCAAAGCAGTACAGAGTAAATGTGCTTCTATGTAACAGAACCTTGCCCTTGGCTATAGTGCGTCTCAGTTTTAAAGTGCTCACAGACACCAATTAACAGTCCCACACACCTTAATCAAAAGCAGTGTCAACGTTCAAAATTGGTGTTTGGAAAATTGGTGACAGGGAAGTGTTCTTTGTAACGGTCTAATTGAAAACAAGGAGCTCCTCTTTGAAGTGTCAGACAAATGCACCAATGCCATGTTGGAGCATGAGAGACAAGCAACTATATGGTTGGAAATTCAGCTAGCTTCTGCCTAACTTCCCTGTCCATAAGAAACTTACCTCTAGACTAGCTAATGGTCTTGCTGTATTATTCTGAGTCTTAAGCCAGTACTGAGTTTATCTGCAAACAGAATGGTATTCCAGGTAAGAGAAGCATAAAACTGGATGTGAAAACTATGTGGCGCTCACCATGTGTTATACTATGGGCTTTACTCAAACTGTCTCTTCTCTACAGTAATTTTGAAATGCTAGATTTAAAGTTGCCCTGTAGCATGCTGGAAATACAGCACTATTATTAGAAGATAGGAAACTTGTTTTTATGTTCTTTAGAGGGAAATTATTTGATTTGGTTTTGTTTTAGCCAGGCAGAAAAACAGACTTGTGAGACCAATAGGAATTTATGAGATACAGCATTCTTGCAAGCTGTGAAAACAGGTGGCCTGGAATACCAAGACTAAGGGAGGGAAAAATAAATGATGTGAGTTCAAGTTACAAGTTACTGTAATATTTATGTCGGGGGAAGATGGGGAGTTGGAAGGAAGAGGAGAAAAATTCATTTCTAAACACCTCAAAAGAACATTGTTGGAAACTTGGAGATCAATATCAGTCTATTGGAAGAGGCAGGAAATTGGACTTTATTCACTTCAGTGCTTCGAGAGTGATTTTTCCATGATATAATGAAGTGGGAAAGTAAGGTGGGTTCTCAGTTTGTAGATGTGTAAAAGAGGCAGCTACTGTTTCTGCCCTTTGCTCAGGCCTTTATTCTGAAGCATGTGGCTCCTGTGCAGAAAGAAAGCATCACATCTGTCTGCTAACAGTATCAGTAGCATTTCTGCTCCTTGTGGAGCAAAAGTTCAGACAGAGATAGGTAAACACATGTGGAATCCAGGGGAGAACTAAGGCCTGCTCTGTGCATCCTATTCTGGTTGGTGATTTTCAGTTCGGTGTTGTCCTGCTGGCTTTTGTGCAGTATTTTTGAGAGTTCTCGAGTGTGTTTACACTGTGTGTAACAAGTGAGGCCTTTTTCTGATCTAGCTCTCTTAAAACTACTGCAATGTAAAGAACAGTTGAAGGAAGTTGTGTGAAAGGAAGGGCATGCAGTAAGTCAACCAGCTAACCACTTCTAACTGTGTAAAGCACTGCCTTAAAAATACTCACATGCAGATGTAGCTCCATTATTTTTTTTGTAAGACCTTGGCTTTTGGAGTAGTCCTTGAAGATTTTCAGAGACCACAGGAATTGAAGGTGCCTTGAAGAAAATTGGGAGTTTGAACTTAAGAAATCCTATTACATTTTATGTTTAAGGTGCTGTTAATGTTCCAAACTTCATATTTTGTAACTCTTTTTAAAAGAACTGTGAAAGAAAATACTCTCAGACAGAGCCAGACGTTCTTACAATCTGGTCCTGTGAAAAGCTGTCTGATGTGTGAGAGTAATCAGTAAGAGGTAGTTACTGCTAAATGGTATGCTGTGTCTACCAGTAGCAGAAGCAAGTGGCCCTATAATGAGCATGGCAGTAGCGACCAAATCACAAAGAGAAACATCCAAACCGGCCTTTTCAGTGATTCTGATATTAACAAGACATTGTTACAAGAAACCTTTTAAAAATGTACTGTTTGGTGACTGGCATTAAAGGCACTTCTCCTAAGGAGGATAAGCCCTTCCTCCCAGGCAAAGACTGGGTGTGTTTTTCTGCAAGATAGTAACAGCAGATCAGTGCTGGGGGCTGAGCTGGTACTTCAGCAGGGGAAGGGGACTGTTGTGGCAGTGACAGAATTTGCCCCCATAAAAAATACAGCAGAAACTTACTGTGTCATACCGGTTTTATGCAAATTTTCCAACGTTGCTGTTGCACAGGTACTTGGGGGCAGGACTTCACTGAATGCAATGAGCAGAATTTGGTTCTTTCTTATGCCAAATTCAGAAGTCCTTCTGATCCCTAGAGTCTGAGCATTTTCAAATATACATGAGGAAAAATTTTGTTTCTGGTCCAGATTCAGCCTTGGCAAAGTTGCCTTTTCCTGTCCAGTTTAGTAGCATTCTAGTACCAAACTGGCCTTTCAAGTACTTTGTGATTTGTTTGACAGCGCTTCGTGCTTCCTGCACCTTAACCTTTCTGGGTGATCCCCATCCAAGTACAAAGCAGGCCCAGAATGGTGTAGCTTTCAGCCTGGGTGTAGTGAGCAGTCTCTGCTTCTCAGTCCCTAGTAGCTGTAGTCAGGTGCTGGACATCTGCTCATGGCGGAAAAGTTGTGCCTCATCAGACTTCCGGGGCTTGCAAGGCTGCTTCAGTAAAGAGCAATTGCTTGCTATGTTATCATTGGAAAATGGCTTCTGTTAAGGTCACTTCCACCCACCATGAAATATACCTATCCCTATAGATTTGAGCTGAGGAGTAGTTACAAACCTGCAGTTGAGGTCTGTTCGGTTTTAGAGGTGTGCTGGTTGTTAACGTTTTCCCTATGCAACAGTGTCTACAGGAGAAGCCTATTGCAGGGAAACACCTAGTTCAGTCTATTACTTTCTTCCTGCCTACAGTCATATTTAGACAAATCCAAAGCAATTACTGAGAATAAGTGAAGCTTTATTCCTCATCGTGATATGCAGAAATGTAATTAAAGCTTCTGGACCATTGGTTAAAAGCTGTCTTGGTTTAAAGAAAAAAATAAAATAAAGAAAAAAAGAGAAATAGTCCAAATATGGAGCATATGGAGGTCAAGGCAACCACAATTTTCTTGGAAAATAACCAGCTGTTAGACATGCTCTTTAAGTATGTCTGTAAAAGAGAAGTAACAGTCTGAAAAAGTAACTGGAAGACTAATGCCGACTCTCATAACCAAGAACCTTGTTAACACTAACCAACTTTATTGGACCTGTCTCCAATGACTTCCACATGCTCTAGATCAAGTTCACTGGTAACAGAAACAAGTGACCAAAGCATTGGCTTTACTGTAGATATTGACCCTCAGCCTCGTTCTGTATCAGAAGCATGTAGGAATTTTGCTAATTCTTCCTTAACTGGATCTTCAAACTGTTACGACTTCATGCCAGAAATATAAGTCTGAAACACAGATGCAAAAGAAGATCCTCATCAGATTATGAGAAAGTGCTGAGTTCCTCTGTGTTCCCAAAGGCCTGGCATTCTCAACTCTCCAAAACCAGAAGATGGAATATACAGCGATTGGAAACTGATATTTATAAGAAAGATATTTTGGTTTCCTTTGTGTGTACACAGAGTTTGAAATGAAATAATTGAAGCAGTTGCTGCCACCACTGAATTTTGAGTCCTGATAATGGAAAAATGCCTGAGTGACCAGCCTATATATTCCTTATATGATAAGGTTATATCTATATGATAAAAAATCCTTTTCCCCCAGAACTTTAAGATCATTATTTGACTAAAGCGTGCAAAGAATATGTGCCAAAGCAGTTTTACTAGTTTCCTGTCTTGACTGAAGCTTTGGCTGTTGACACAGAGAGATGTAAGATGAGGAATGCCTCTCTTCTGGAATATGACCTGGTTTGAGACATTATAGGGTGAAATTGTGTATAAGGAAAAAAACAAAGTGTGAACCTTCTTTCTTCCTGCTGTTTTTTGTGGCATGTATGTAAGACAGAAACTGGACCATTAGCCACATTCTCAGAAATAGCTGGCTTTGTTCACAGCCTTTCCCTCATTACTCAGTGCTGAATTTGCCTTGGCAGTTATGTGAGTGGTGAAGAAGCAGCCGTCAGTCCTGTTAGCTACTGAGCACTGTGATTCTCCTTCAAGAAAGGCACAAGTTTAACATGAGACTCCTATTGGCTTCAGTCAGATGGTTTAAGGGCTTAAAGTTATGACTTACTTAAGGACTAAAATGTGTCTCAAGCACTTGGCTCTTCATAGGACTGAGCCCAGTGTTTAAATGCAGGTGGACAAAGAAACCAGTGGATAGCAGCCACTGTTGTGTTTTGCAGAGCTTCATTTATGCACCAACTCTGACATTCTTTCTGTTTGTTTCCCTAGGTGCCACTACTGCAAATCATCGTGTCATGTATCTTCTCTGCGCATACCTTATGCCTGTAAACTCTTATTCCAAGAATTGCAGTCAATGAACATCATACCTAGGCTAAAACTAGCTAAGTACAATGAATGAACATGAGGAAAAAAATGGGGGAAAGTCCTTTGCAGAAACTGAAATCCAGCATGTGTAACTGGAAGATTTTTTTGGTGAACAGGAGTAACTCTAAAATCTGAGTGAGTAGAAGGGAGGTGCAAGACAAATGTAAGGAATCTTTCTTACAGATCCTACCTAGTTTTAAGGTGACAGGGGAGATTCTTTCAGTAGAATACACTGGGAGCAGTTATGAAAGCCTTGATTAGTCTGAATGAGCGGGACATGAGGGAATTGTGGAATAAGGCCGTGATCCAGCAAAGTACTTGCATCACTTCAAACAACCCAGTGCTTGGTTTTGAAAAGTGCTTTACTGGATTAGGGCTTGAGCTGAGCTAAATGCAAATCTTACTCATAGAGGTTAAAAATGTTTTCCAGACCAGTGTAGTATGAAAGACTAATAAATGTTTTAAATAATACTGCCTGAATGCGTGTGGATGGTTGTGTAAGGATGGTAAAGCCTTCTTATAATGTCTAAACCATTTTCCTATTCCTAAAGCATTTTGTTAAAGCATTAAAATTTTGTTAAGTACTGTCATGCTGAGAGAAATGGAACTACTTTCTTAAGAACCTGAAATTAGACGTTTGGACTGGGATTTCAGTATGCAGGTACATTTGTGTGCAAGCAATGGTAGTGTTATAGTCAACCTGCTTTCAGCTAAACATATGCAGTTTCCATGAAGTTCAAGGGTGGTGACTGCATATGCAGCAAGTGCATGATAGAGCTTGTAAGGTTGTATTTGTAGATATCCTTTAAAATCCTACTGATATAGTAATATACTAAAAAGCCAAAGCCCTGAAGAGGTGGGCTGCAAACACTGAGGTATACTATCCTATAGGTACTAAGGTATGCTAACCTAGAACTTCAGAACCTTTTTAAACTGTGAGCATAGCTAAAACTTTTTTTAAGAACAAAACAAGCAAAACAAGAGCCATGAAGAACACCAAATCCTTCACTGATAGTGAATCAGGTGTGAATGACCTGAAAGGATTTAGGAAAGGCACAGCTGATTTTTTTTCATAAGATCTAAGGCCTAGAACTAAAACAGCAGATGGACTAAAGAGTCACTTAGTACCCTAAACTCACTCGAGCCCTTACTCAGCAAAGCATGTGGTTAACATTTTAAGCAAAGGAGTAGTCCCACTGAGGTTGATGAAATATGTGCATGTTCAGATGCTTCAGAGCAAGGCAGCACTTAAAGTAAGGGAGCATACAGAACACTGCCCATGATCTGGAAGTCCTGAGATGCTCTTTGGCTCCTTGCATGGCTGAATTGTGCATGCTGACCTTGATGCTGTTCCTGCAGTCATATTGCTGCTGTTCTCTTTGCTACATAAGAAGTACAGATGAGTATCAGCCTGAGAAGGTTTCTTTGCAAGCTTCCACCAAAATGCTTAAACTAGTAGTTTTGTGTCTGGGCTTACAAATCAAGTCTGAAGGGATAGATTCTACTTTTCTAGGGCTTTTTGCAATTGGACTAATCACAATGAAGGTGTCAGCAAAGGGCATTTGGTTTGGAAAAACCTTTTGAAGCACCTCTGTCAGGATCTAAATGGTTCAGGACTATTTACAAGGAGTCACAAAAGTGATGTACTGCTTCAGACTGGAGGAATAGGTTAACCAAAAGCCCCGACCAAACGAAGAGCCTTTGCTCTGCTCCCTGAGAGCTTCCAACGGAGGCTCGGGTGCACCAGCAGAGGGAGTGAGCCTCAAAGACTACAGCCCACTGGTTTGGCCTGGATCAAGGAAACTACACTGAGGGTAAGGTGTTCTTCTTGCTAGCTAGTCCTCTCTGAAGTGCTCTCCTAGGTTAGAGGGTCAGAGCTGCAGGACACTGAAGGCTAAGGTGTGTGTACGATTACACCTGCAGAAATTGAAGCAGACTTTGCAGAGATGGAGAAAGGAGCAAAGGAGTGTGCTCATGAGTAACCCTATTGAGAGAACAGGTCTGTGTGCAGCCCTGAGGGGGAACCTTGCAATTAGTTTACCTCAAGCTGACAAAAGTGTGGGGATTAAAGGTTTTGTGAGGGTGAAGGAAATCCTCTGTAATAGATGAAGTTTAGGAAGAAAGGGGCGGCCTTAGCAGTGATGGACCCAGAAGAACATAGAAACCAGATATGTCTGGCAGAGCAAGTGAGGGCCACCTACTATCTAGTAGTACCTGCACTGGTTCCATTTACACATCACTGCTGTCTAACCTAAGCCTGTGCATATAGCAGAGGCTTAGCTGAGTGCAGATTTGAGTTGAAACTCAGATTTTTACTTCTTGCCTCTCTTTAAGAGGCTACCCACGTTCCGTTGTAATAGACACCTGCACATAATCTCTTGGCAGTGCAATAAGCATTACAAAACCAGTAGCAGAAAGGGAACAAACAGCCGTGCGTTCCTGGAACATGGTTGGTCAAAGTGGCAATTCAAGGAAGGAATCCTGCTACAGCCAGGAAAATATTATGACACGTGGGCTGATGAGGTAAAATACATCCTCAGAACACCAGAGCTGTCGCAGTGCTTTCCTCTGGTGAGCCTCGTCTTTGCAGCCCTTTGAATTATCTTCCTAGCCAACCTCCCCTCCCCCCTGCTTTATACAGTGAATGCCTTCACAAAAAGGTCTTCTGTCAGCCAAGGGCTGTGCTGCTGGAGCTAGACTTGGCCAAATCAACCCTGCCATGACTCTAATTGCTGAAAGAGATACAATATTCTGAACGCTGCCTGACAAAACCTTAAGGCTTTAGCACAAGGAGCTGTGGCTAAAAAACTGCCATAAAGTTTTCATTCCATCATGACTTCTCTCTTGTGTTCACTGTCCAGGAGAGACTCCCTAGAAATGCTGTTCAGCGTTAGTCCCACCTGAAATTCCAAATACAGTCTGCTCTCTGAGATAAACTAGAGGTATGTGCTGCTGTTGGAAGAGATACCTACCTCTATACAGTATGTTTAAGTTGCTGTTGACTTTGCAGATAAAGTCTTAAATGTTATTAAAAGGTCAGAACATTTACAGAGTTAGAATTCAGTCATCAAGTCTATTATTTCACTGCAAAACAAAGACATTAATTAAAAGCTATCCCTTCAAAAGCTATACATGGCCAGCTCTACTGTTCTGTTGCTAGAAACAGAGTCAAGGCAGGCATGGGCTATAGGCTGCTGTGGGGGACAGCAAAGCATAGATCCCTTAGCCAGTTCTGGAACTGTGGGCAAGGCAGGTCACTTTTTCAGAGTTCAGACAAACACCTTCACTTCCAGTTATTTTTGTAACCTTTAAGTTTTTTGCTTTTTCAAGAAAGGTAAATGTTTCCAAACACAGAACCTAGAAAAACAAACTATAAAGGAAAATGGAAACAGACTTGCTAATTTTGGCATTCAAAGCCATGGCGTGAAATATACGTGTACTGAGATGTAATAATTTTAAGATGTGGAAAGTAAAAGGCTTCCACTAAGCACAATTGGGTTTGTAATGTCCGTATCTCATTAGGAGTTTTGTTTACAAAGAAGCTTCAACATGCAGCAAGGAGAGCTTTTAATTCTTTGGACTCTCTACTTGTGCTTTAAACAAGGAGGAAAACCAATTAAAAATGTAGACCTATGATGAAGATAAATCACTGTATGTTTTTTCTCAGGTTTTTCTGATGGTAAATAGAAAAATATCTGTGGTTTATAGCAAAATGGGAGTGCTTCATGATTACAAGCCTATAAAGACCAGAATATTTCATCAGTTTGTGATAACAAATGGCAAACTAATGAATAGCGCTGTGCATCTGAAAATGGATTTGCGGGCCCAGCTCAGAACATACTTGTAAAGCCTGACGGTAGGAATAGCTGGTGTCCCACTGCTATAAAACCAAAACTGGAGGGACTGAAAACACATCTGTACTTTCTCTGTATTGAGGCGCTTGAGGACGGCCCTAGTGTGAGAGAGCACAAGCCCTGAAATGACTTTGAGGGCTTGCAGCCCTCCCCACTGACCCACAGAGCAGTGTGGAGGGAACACCAGCCCTTCTCAGCACGATCGTCTCTGGGTGGTGGCACAGAGCTGGCTCAGCACTACCCAGAGGCCCCTCCAGCCACCTCTGCTCCAACTGGAGCTCAGGATTGTTTTACAGCCTATTGTGGATGGAGCGGGGCCACGGGGCACTTGATGGATTCCCTCCTCCTCAGACGTGACTTGCCCAGGGCCACAGGAAAGCCGTGCCAGAACTGGGATCAGGACTCCACAGTCCCCAGGTGCCAGACACGTGCTTGCCTTAAAACTGAGCACTTCATCAAACCATAAAACCCAGCCAGATGGTGACTCGTTGCTATTATCTGGACCAGTGCTGTGGGGCTTAACGTGTGCAAGGCACGGTGAAGATCTGGATTCCAGTTTCTGTGTCTAAGGCTTAGAAGCCCAGATAATGCATCCATATTTTAGACCTAACTGCTGCTAGAAATTTGAACATGTTTGAAATCAAGTTCTGATTTCGGTTCATCCTTCTCTTGAAATGCTTCCACCTCAGCCTTGACCCACCATTTTCAGTGAGAGAGTTCTTTCTTTGCAAAGGGGCAGAAAGACATGGGAGTAAGGGCTAGGTACTTTGTCAACCTCATTCTGCCCTGTGTACATGGCCCTGGCCAGACTCTCTTCTTCCAGGTAGCGAAGACTGCATGAATCGAACAGTGAATCCGTTTTGCCTCTCGGCAATCATTTAAGAACTCACTGTATGGACCCAGAAGGTAACTACACCCTCTCTGCCTTTCATACGTATGAACATATGTCCCAGAACACCAGAACCCTCAGTAAAACTCTCCAAACCCGGGTCAGAGCCAATACAGAGATTTTTGAAGTTGGAATATTTAAAGAACAGCTTGTATGGCTTTATTCCTGTCCCAAAGTCAGCAGCACAGATTTCTGTTGGCTGCCCTGTGAATGAAGTTGAGACTTTGTTCCACCTTCCAAAAGAATCATCCCAAGCTTGTGAGCAGCCCATTGCTCTTTGCATCTTGCTGCTGGGGAAGAAAACCAAACCAAACCAAAAACTATTTTTCCTAATTGCAGTTACCCATTTATTTGTATATTTCCTCAAGGAGGTACCTCTGAGGTGGTGCCAATGGCCATGGATCTTTTCCAATAGCTTCATTGTGTCTTTGTCCCCTCCTCCCAGTCAGTATATAAACAGC
Source organism: Psittacus erithacus (assembly GCA_009867235.2). Lineage (NCBI taxonomy): Eukaryota > Metazoa > Chordata > Aves > Psittaciformes > Psittacidae > Psittacus > Psittacus erithacus. The sequence continues at coordinate 36,558 of WYDI02023591.1, read as the reverse complement.
ATGTTAGTTCCAAATCAAAAGCAATTCCCTGCTGGTAACTGCAGCAGAGCTTTTTGTCTTTCGTTAGCATGAGTTTTGGGGAGCTACTTGACCTATGCATATGCTTTACCATTGCAGATGGTGCACAGTAGTTATTGTCCACTCAGACTTAGCAGTAAAACATTATAAACAGAAAAAATAACTCAAAACCTAAGAAATCATTGTGATGAACAGTGAAGTTCTAATTTTGTGCTAAAATATGTTCTAATAATGGAAATGGTTTTCCCTTGAACTCCTGGTGAATTGGAAACTTAAACTCTGCTTTCAGGTCTCACCCTGTGAGTCAAAGGCAGGTACTGAAGGTAATTCTCTGTGCTCCAGGCAGATCAAAAGAAACTCGTAACCAGTTGGTCATCTAAAAGGATATGACAGCCTCACATCCAGTTGTTCAGCAGCTTAGACGCAGTCTGGAACGGATCTTTTCTGTGTCTGTTGTCTATAATAGCTTTTAGGGCTGGCTCTTCTTCCAACACAGAGTACAAATCCTCTGGTAACTAGTACCAGCCACACACAACAAAAGCCAGCTAAATCTGGTGTGAGCTCAGAAATCGATGACTGCTTGCCCTTTTCTCTTACTCAAGTCAGCAAGGGTCTCCCAGGCCAAGCGTTCTGGGCAGCAGAGGTTCTTCTAGTCTCCTGTGGACACTGATACCACCCAGAAGAGTCAGTTCCCTTCCTCCCTGCAGACTGACACTGACCATTGTGAACAGGATGCTTTCATTGATCCGTTTGGGCAATGCTGGCACTGCACTTCTCCATGAACCTGAGAACTGGAGCTGAGCAGAATTCCTTTCACAAGCACTAACAAGAGAAGATCATTTAAGGCTGACCCATGCTTATCTTCCACAGAACTGCTTCAGATGTGTCTGCAGTCACAGCAAGCCAGCTGCAATTCATGTTGCTTCTCTTTCAAACTAAAAAGAAGTTCCCCCCTGCCCGGTGCACGTGTAATTCATCATTTGCATGCCTCAGCTCTTGTGCTCCTTTTTCTCCCAGATACCTGCATATGTGCCTGCCTGAGCCACTTTCTCTCAGTGCTTGTGTCAATTAAAGCCTTTTGAAGGAACCATGCACGTATTTACCTAAGCAGCCTTTTGATGTTCCTCTTCCAGTTCCTGCATCTGTCAGCATCATGCTCTCCAAGCCCGTACACAGAGTTGATGCCAGGAGTTATCTGTCAGCTTACTCCATATCCTGTCCTTCACCTATAGCTTCCTCAGGGGTGTTCATAAATGTAAGAGAAAGTAAACGTTTCCTGTTCTGATAATAAAGATGAGTAAGCAGAAAGGGAAGCCAATGCAGACACAAGAGCCTTCTCTGTTTCTCTTCCATGGGATCTGCCCGGTAGACAGCAGAGGCAGCAGAATAGATCTGGGAAGGAGGGTGAAGAGAAGCATGGGTTCGTTCTGAGAGGGGGAGGCTGCTGGCTCAGCCAAGCACAGAAGTATGGAATCGCTCACAGGCTGCAGCCACTGCTAAAATGTTGAAGTGTCACTCTGTGTCTGGCTGCTGCCAGCAATCCTGCAGTCTGCACAGGGACACATTGGGTCCAAAAGCATCCCCTGAGTCACTGAACTCAGATCCCTGGTATTGCAGACAACAGTTTTACACAACTCCTTTCACAAGCCATTCACATTCATTCCTAAAACTAATGCAGGTTCTTGTCTCTGATAGTCTATGGGAAAACTTTTCTAGAGAACTTCAGCATGAGGTTCTAGGTTAATAGGGAACAGTTTTCTGTTGTTGGAAAAGCTCTTCTTGGTGTTTACTTCTGAAATAGTTATGTTGGAGTCTAGCACTGAGGTTTAGAGTCTAGTACCAGCATAAGGAGCTTTTTATGGCAAGAAGAGTTTGTGTGGTCACAGCCTGTTGGCACAATCCACTGTGGAGTGGAAGCCAGTCATAGAAATGTGGTTTTGGAAGAGCTCAAATTATCTGGGGGATAAGTTGATAGGAGCTGTCATACTTGGACTCTGCCTCTGCTTTGCTAAACCGTCAAAAGAAACTCATTCTCAGTCACCTACAGGCAGCTTTGTATCCAGTAGTTCAGCAGGTTAGATGCCTGGTGTCTTCTGTCTGGAATGTGTCTTCTGCTCCCTTGATGACCCTGCTCTTTTCTACACACAACAAGTTTGTATTCTTTCCTGAATAAAGGTGTTGTTCCTTTCACAATGACAAGACTCCCTCTCCACTAAAAAGATATTATCTGATGCAGTGTAAGGTTATACTGATTATTTTATGGCTTGTAGATCTTCTGTGTAAGCAAGAACTTGGAGTGGAAGTTCTCACTTGCATAGGTTTTGCATCCTTGCCGAGACCTGCCCGTTACTTTGTATCAGATCAAGTCCTGCAGTCTGCGTGCAAAAAACTTGCTTGTGGCTTGCAGTGCTTCCATCTGTGCACTGCTGCCCACCTGCAGCGCAGAAGGAGACACTCCACTAAAGAAGTACTTTATTAAGTGTCATGTGGGATGTCCAGGAGCGGGGATGCTTTTGAAAAACCTATGCAAACCCCAAAGAAGTAATAATGACCAAGCTGTGGTAGTGCACTGGGGTGATCCGACACCCCACGGGGCAATTAGGTCAACACAAAGACAACAGCACTGGCATATTCCACAAGAATGTGGAGACAGGAACTCACCTGGAAAGGCAGGGAGTAAACAGATTGCAACAAGTACCTGTGGTCCAAGAGAAGTGTTGATGATGATCCATGCTTCACCATCAATGCAGAACATACATCCTTGCATCAGGTGAAAGAAGAGCCCAGCCGCTAGACACCCCGGCTGTGCTAAACCCCATCGTTGTCACGCCCTGGAAAGAACGTATCCATACGTTCACCTATACTGTATTTTCGTTTTGCTTATCCCCGGACATCATCCACACGGAAGCAGCTCCCTTAAGCTTCAGACTGGTGAAGACCCAATTCCCACAGAGTGCCTGTGATGGAGACGCAGTGGCTGCCGCTGCAGGTGCCCAGCGCTTCCAACAGCCGGGCCTGACCTGCCAAGCTCTCTGCTGTGCACATCCCGTCGCCAGGGAGCCTTGGCGAGTGCCCGCCCGCTAGGATGGGCCTCCCCGCGGGAGCGGCGGGCCGCGCCGTCGAGGGGATGCGCGGCGGTAGCCGCCCGCTCTGTTGGGCCCCCGGTGTGTAGCAGGGCCCGCCCGGCGGCACACGGGTGGTGAAGGGAAGGGAGAGCTGGGGCTTCCCCTTGGCGAAAGCCGCGGCGGTCGGGAACAGCACCGCCCTTGCTTTGGGCTGGAGCTGGGTTTTGGTGGGGTGGGTGTAAGGGAAGGGTCGGGTTCCCCGGGCCTTGCTCCGCCGGCAGAGCGGGCACCTCAAGTGCTTTTCCTCCGCGGACTCTGTTTCGCACCGTCTCGCCCGGCTCCCCTCCAGGCACCCTGGCCTCCCCACCCCGGACTTCGGCCCGAGGCGGGGTGAGGGCAGCGGGGTGGGTGTTTCACCGTCCCGCAGGGCCACGGTGCAGGGCGAGCGCCGCCGGGTCGGCCGCTGCCGGCCCGTACGTGGGTGCGGGGCGGTGGACGTCCCCTCCAGCAAGCTCTGCCCTTGTTTTGCTGCGTGGGGTTAGTGGTTGTGGTTGGGGTTTTTTGCCTTTTATTTTTTTCTCCCGAAGGGGAAAGGGAAGGGGGGTTGTCTGGGTGTAGAGAGGCGAGAGGGGGAGAAGAGTGGAAAACGTTGGCTCTGTCCATGGTCAAAGTAATTCAGCTATAATCCCCCTTTCTCTTCCTCTCCTGGAGCTCTATTCATATTCTAATCACAGCTTTTCCTTCCCTAAACCAGCCACTTTTATCAGAGCCCTAGCTTTGCACTTTTACTTCCACTTCCAGCACATACAACCGCATGCAGAATAAGCAACTTTTTTTCCAGCCCCCCGTCCTGCCCTCTTCTCCCCCCGCAACGTGCTAACCCGAAAAGGGATCTTCGCATCCTCGGGCTAAAGCTGGACGGGAACGCGAGTTTGAAAACGCGACCGTTTTGTTCTTCGTTTCTCCTGGCCCCCACCCGCCTGCTCTCCCCCAGCCCCACCGCAAGCTCCCCTGGGGCAGCCGCTCTCCGCCGGCGGACAGGCCGTGCCCTCGCTCCCCGGGGCCGCTGAGAGAAGCACCGGAGCCCCTGCGGCGGGTCTGCTGTGCCAGCACCGCTCGCCGAGGCACTGGCAGCTTCTCGCTGCCCTCATCACCCTCCCTTTCCCTACCCACACACATCGCCCTTTTCCTTCTTTTTTCTCCCCAGTAAACTCAGACGGTTTGGGAAGCTGTGCAGCTTCCAACGCCATGTGCCCGCGAAGGATCCCAACCCAGAGCCCACCGGGAAGAGATGGAAGGAGGAGGAGGGGAGCTCGGCCGCGCTGCACGCACACCCGGCAGCCCCAAAGAGCACAACCCCAAACCTCCTCCTGCCCGTTTGAAGATCTAAGCCAATTTTGATGTGGGGCTGTAATGAGGCGAGGACCTTAGGTGGGGGCTGGGGGAGGGAAAGGAGCAGTGGAAAGGCCGCTGGAACTTTAAATAAGAAAAACGTTTCTAATGCTCTAATAGAAGAGGGAAGTCGAAGTGTTGGGATTGCGTAGATCTAAGGCCCCCCTTTTTGGAGGAAAGCTTTTCTTATTCAAAACAGCATCACAATGGGCTTCACATTGAGCCTTGCCACATCCCCATCTGAGTAGCAGCCATTCATCAGGCTGGCTGGCCTATCAATGACATTTCTCCCATCAGGGCTTCTATAAAATGATGCTTTTTCCCATGAAACATCCGCAAACATTTTGACGGGTCTGGCTTTGCCCTGCTGGATTACGGAGTGTCCTCTCTCCCGCGCTACACCCCCAACCCCCCCCCAAACTATCTGCCTCT